>VYXB01001473.1:1574868-1598054 GCA_013397135.1 Pachyramphus minor | reverse complement strand
CACCGGGCTGTCCCCCTGCTCCCCCCCGGCTGATCCCAGTGCTCACACAGGGCTGGGCTGTCCCCAGTGCTCACACAGGGCTGGTCCCAGTGCTCACACGGGGCTGGCTCAGGTTTGGAAGGGTGGGAAGAGGGAAGGGAATGTCTCGCTCTGAGCCTGGTCCCACACACCTGCTGAGCCCCTGCAGTGCTGAGGGGTGCTGAACCCACAGCAGCACAGCTCTTGTGCAACAGGTCACTGGCACCAGGGAGAGAAGGAAACACTTGAAACCCATGCCCTTGGAATTCTGGGTGCCTCAGGCCCTGTCTGCAAGCCCAGGGGGAGCAGCAGCCCCTGGAGCTGCCCCTGAGGTCAGGAGCAAAGGGAAGGAGCTGCTCTTACACTACAGAGATGGGCAAAATTCCAGGTGCACGGAAGAAAGAAGCTGCATATATTCAAATATATTTCCCTGAAAGGTCAGGATCTCTTGTTTAGAATACAAACAGCAAAACCATCCTCCTGAGAACACCAGAATGCTGAGGTGCAGAGCAAAGCTGGACTCACAGGATGTCTCCTAACAAAACTATCTCTGCTCTGCTCTTCCTTCCCCCAAAAAATTTATCTCTGAGTCAGGGGACAAACAGGAGATACCATCTTTGTTTAAGAGAGAAGCAGCTTCACTGTGCCTTCAGGAAATACATATTAAAATATAATTCTCATAAATATCTTTTACAGCTTGCAGTGTTAATGACATTGAATTCATTTGGTTCTCAACCTGTTAAATAAAGTTTTTCATTGATTTACAGATTATAGGTTGATATATCACAGCAATGCTCCTGCCTGGTTTATTATCCCCCCAGATGCCTTTTTAAAAATATTATTCAGGCCAAAATCAATAGTTCCCCTTGCAAAGGAAAAAAATAGAGATATGAAAATGTTCCCAAATGGAGGCTTTACACTGGGGTGAATCTTACCTAAAGCACAGAGAAAATACAGTCAGGAAAAATGAGACATTTGGATATGAAAATACTTGGCCAAAACATCTTTAATTTGCACTCTCTCCTCATTTCATTTCATTCCCCACAATAACTTTCTGCCAGCAAATAAGATGATAAATCCCCACCAAGCCTTTTTGATTTACAAAACAGAACACACCTGAGACTTTTTGGTCGTTGGTTTTTGTACCTGTTTGGATGATATTTTATAGTTTTCAAATAAGAGTGGATTAGTTTAGAAAAGCGTGACATTTTCTGCAGAAAGGGGAAAATATCTCAAACATGAGCATTACGTGGGAACAAATGCATCTTCAAAACCAGGCCCCAACAAGTGCAGCTTTTCCGACAGCTTTAAGCAGTTCAAGAGCTGATGAATCATCAGTCTACTTGGAGATGTTCAAGAATGACTAATTTGAATTTTAAAAGTGAAAATCCAAGGTTACACACTTGGAGATGCAGGATGCAGCCACATGCACCTCTAAGGAGATCTCACAGATGGGAGTGAAGGAAGGAAACAGTTTCTGCTGGAGATTAGAGAGGGGGCATTTTTCCTTGCCATGGGAAGGACCCTGGGCTGCACATCCCTGAGCTCCAGCCCCTCTTCCGTGCTCACACCCATGGATGCTCCAATCCTCTTGCAATCCCACAGGATCAATAAGCAGATTGCTGAGAAAATGATGCTTTTATGGATTAATCCATGGAGAGGGGCAGGACTGCTGGATCTGCAGATGGAGGGACAGGACAAGGGAGTGGCTTCCCACTGCCAGAGGGCAGGATTAGATGGGATATTGGGAAGAAATTCTTCCCTGTAGGGGTGGGGAGGCCCTGGCACAGGATCCAAGAGAAGCTGTGGCTGCCCCATCCCTGGGAGTGTCCAAGGCCAGGTTGGAGCAGCCTGGGCTGGTGGAAGGTGTCCCTGCCCAGGGCAGGGGTGGCACTGGGTGGTTTAAGGCCCTTCCAAGCCAAAGCATTCCATGATTCCACGAGCAGGGCTCAGCAGAGGACCAGCCCTCTGCAGCAATGGGAATTGCACCCACAGTCCCCCTGGGACCCCAGGGCACACGGGGGAGGCAAAGACATGACCAAGGTTAACAACTAAAACTGTCAGCTCAGCCCTCACCCTGCTCTGCCAGCAGAAAGTTATTTCACATGATCAGTGGGTCCCTTATTAGATTCAGCCCCCGTCACTCTGCCTGTGATCCTCCTGCTGGGAGTGTGCAGGGGGAAAGGAATAAATAAATAGCTAATTTTTTACCCACTTAGCTGCCAGCCCTGGCATTGCCAGCCCAGTGAGCCCCAGAAGATTGAAATATATGAACCTGTGGCAGAGCTTTTTTAATATTCCCAGAGCCAAGCCCAGGATCTGCTGCTCCTGGGGTGACAGATCCATCATAGGCAACAAAATACAATTTGAATACTCTCATGGCAGAAAAGTTATACGGCATAAAACTTCAGTATTTCTGATTTTCCTTCACTTAATCACATTTTTATAGCTGTGAAGAATATTTGTGTTATCATTTGAAATCTGAAGACTGAGAAAAGCCTGGAGAGGCACAGTAGAAGAGAAAGGCTCTTGGGGAGCCTTGTGGACACCTCCCTGCCTTCCAGGAGGGTTTGGGCCCTTGTCCATCCCCTCATAAGTCCCTTTTCTCCAGCTGTTTTATGCTGGTTTGATTAACAGCTGCCTCCAGCCTTTCTTACAGCAGTGCAAGACTGCTCAGAACTGCCTAAAACCAGAGCAAGACACCAGTGATGAGGCACCTGAGTCATGGAATAAAAAACCACATACAAACATACATTTAAAGGTTAAATTGAAAAAGCTCCCCCAGTGAAGTGGCTGGCACCTCCTTGTCATGATCTTGCTTATCTCCTGTTTGCTGTTATTGTTTTTCCCTACATCCTACATGAATATTTGCAGGGTTTACACACCACTTTTATGTGCTGCTTCTATTTTAACAAGGCTGAAATTGTCCCTCCTCCTTGAGCCCAACACATGCCCCAGGAGCCCATTTCCCCCCTGTAGCTGCCTGTTTCTTCTTTGCTTTCGCCTTCATTCCTTCCCTTTGCTGCTCTCACCAGCTCCAAACCCTCCACGTGCTCCTCACACGGTGCCTTTAAAAAACATGTGTTTAATCTCCCATTTCACTTGCAGCATCTCTTCAGACACACACTTTGATCATAAGTTTCTTCTGGCTGATTCTGCTTTGGGAAATGGATACACCCCAGAGAAAACACCTCCACAAGACCCTTTTTTCTCTCCTACATTTCTCTCCCAGGCAGGTTTTCTGTCCTGCTCTGCCTCATCAGTGTCAGCACTAAGCTCTGCCTCCCAAGCAGCCACCGTTGCCTCCAGACAACAAATCACTTGTGCATCACATCTGGATTTCTGATCATGAGTGGAAAAGTCCTGTCATTACAGTTAAAGGGAAAGATAAGTCTCCAGTAAGAACAAACAACTCCAGTGGGAGCAGCTGTGACTCAGTGGTGTTTGTTGTCCCCTTCATGGAATCCCACACCTGGTTTGGGTTGGAAGGGACCTCAGAGATCACCTCATTCCACCCCTGCCCTGGGCAGGGACACCTCCCACCAGCCCAGGGTGCTCCAAGCCCTGTCCAGCCTGGCCTTGGACACTTCCAGGGATCCAGGGGCAGCCACAGCTTCTCTGGGCACCCTGTGCCAGGGCCTCACCTCCCTCCCAGCCAGGAATTCCTTCCCACTATCCCATCTCTCCTGCCCTCTGGCAGTGGGAAGCCATTCCCCCTTGCCCTGTCCCAAGTCCCCCTCCAGCTTTCCTGTTGCCAGCAGAAAGCAGCCCCATGCAGGGGAGGTGCTGCTCTTCCTTCATTTCTTCTTGCACCAAAAAGTTGGACTCTGTCTTGGAGGCCTTTTCCAACCTTAATGATTCTGTGGTTCTACAGAAACCAGGGCAGTACATTCTCAGTAATGAGCTTATTTGGGCTCACTGACCCCTCATTGCACTTTGCACATAACAAAATGTTACTATAAATAAGAAAAGAACTGATTTTCCCTTCCCAGGGACACCATTCCCATGCACAGGATTATTATTCACTCCAGCTCAGCCCAGCCTGAAGAGGAAACATTATCACCAACTCACATGATAATGAAGGCTTTTCTTTACCTGAATCCACTTCAGGCAGAACAGAATCAAAAATCACACTTTTCATATAAACAGTGTTTTGCCAGGAAATGTACACCCAAAACCCCCATAAAAACCAGCCCACCTGAAATTAAATCAGTTGATCCTCCTGTTCTCCTGACCCAAGGCAGTAATTTGTTTTAAAAATGACAGAGAACAGGAGAGCCCTGCCCTGGGCACCAGGGGACACAGCAGCTCTGTGTTCTCACAACTCTCCAGGTTGGCTCCTTTCAAAAATCCTATTCTTTTAGGATTGCTGTTGCAGAGGGCCCCCCTGACCCTCTGCCAGGGCAGTTCTCAGCCATGCAATGGATGCACCCACACTCCAGATTCCACCCTGGGAGCTCAATCCCTGCTCCAGGGCTTCGCTGCAACGAGATGGAGCACCAAGAGCTCCTCCAGCTCCAGCTGGGATAAGGGAGTGAGGGCACAGCCTGAACACCCCCAGAGAACCTTCTCACTTGTCAGCACAGGGCTCGTGTCCAGCCTGCCTTTCACACCTTCCCACCAGGACCAGCAGTCAGTCCTGTGGAGGGGACTGTCAGCTCACACTTGCAAAGCTTTAAGAACAATTATATTTGAGTTATTTCTCTTGGCTTTGGCAGATGATTTAATCCCACTAACGCAGCAGTTCCATGGTGGGGCAGGGGAAGAAGAGGAGCTGACTTTGGTTCATTGCAGTGCATTGGATCCTGTCTCTGGTTATTCTTTCTACCACTGAGAAACATGTTTTAAGAGATTAATAAACCCTCCTTCCCTGCCTGCACTGCTGGTGGAAGGGATCACAGAACCATGAATGTTGGAAAAGATGTCCAAGATCACCAAGTCCAACCTTTGACCAACCACCACATCCACTAAACCACACCACGAAGCTCCACCTCCACTCATGCTCTGAGCACTTCCAGGGATGGCCAGACATGAAAGGCAGCACAGGGACGTGTGGTTCTCAAATATGCAATATGTGTCATGCCCAAAGATCAGAGGCACACACCCCAGAGGAGCTGCACTGCCCACTCTCACGACTGACAACCTCAGGTGGGTGCACAGCCTCGTGTGTAACCACTTACAGCTCCCAGGGGAGAAACAATCAGGGCTGACACCTCAACAGCACCCTCGAGGGAAAGACTTTATAACTCCACCATCTCATGGAGCCTTTGAAACTTCCTCCTGAGCCATCTCCCTCTGAAGTTCCCTCTTCCTTTCGCTGTGCTGAACATTTCAAAGCAGACATCACGCTTTCAGTTCAATTATTCTCTTTTTTCCCCCTCTGTTTTTCAGGGAATGTCAGTTTTCTGCCCGGAATGGTTTATTTTCTAGTCTCAGATAAGCATTTAGAGATATTATACAGCTGCTATTCTGTGCAGGCTCATCACACTCTCCCCAGTGTTTGATGCTGTCCTACTTTAAGGCTCCTCCACACGATCCTGTCTTACGCAGGGACTATATTAAGCTCACACATGAATAAATGTTCTCTGTAATGTCTGGGTGCCTTTGAATTAAACAAGTGGTAAAACAATCCAAAACAGGGCACACATTTCACACTGACAAAATTATCCACATCAGCTGGGGCAAGAAACCTCGAATTATCTCATTGATTAAAATCACATCCTTCTTCCTGCTGATCAAACAGATAATGCACCTTATTTATTTGAAAACAACCAACTCTGCTAAGTGGTACCTGCTCAAATTGAGGTTTCAAGATGGAATTAATGCCATTTGCTGTTTGAACTGGGAGGAAGGTGCATGTGAAATACCTCTCTGGAGATCCAGGAGAAACATTTCACTTGGAATTCATAAATCTTTCCCTGACACCAGCAAGAACAGGAGAAACCTTGTTAAATTCCTTTAAATTTAAATTCTTAAGTGCTTTAAAAATACAAAGCAAAACCTCAGTGGTATTCAGGTACTGAAGAGGTCCCTAAACACCTACAACACCACAGCTGTGGCTGCTCCATCCCTGGAGGTGTCCAAGGCCAGGTTGGACAGGGCTTGGAGCAACCTGGGCTGGTGGGAGGTGTCCCTGCCCAGGGCAGGGGGTGGAACAAGGTGATTCTTAAGGTTCCTTCCAACCCAAACCCATTCCATGAGTCCCCCCTTGAGCAGAGCAGCCCAGATGATGTAAACCAACTCCAGAAGAACAGAGTTCTCCAAGCTTGGCTGCTCAAGTGGGTCTGCACTCAGTGTTTCAGCTCCCTCTCCAGCTCAAGAGCAGCAGCAGAGATTCTGCTCTGCAGCCATTCCAAAAGTCAAGAACACAAAGTTTTGGAGAGGAGCAATTCAGTCTATCAGCTTGATGGAGGAAATGGGAAAAAAAGCAAACAGATGACTGGTAGCTATAAAATTCTGTAGAGCAAATGTCAAAGAGTAATTAAAAAGAAAGGAGGATTTCTGTGGACCTGAATGAATAATTAGGAAGGGAGCTACTGTTGAAGTGACACTGCTTAATAATCTCATTGTAAAACAGAGAAAAGTTGCATTCAGGGGAATTATTTTTTAATTATTTCGAATTGGTAGTTGGAAAATGAAAGGGAAAATGGGTGCTTGTGCTGTTAAATGCTGCTAATGGACAAGGCTCCTGAACAAAAAAGCTTCTCAATTAGAATCCTTGCAATATAGTGCCATTACTTATCAGCTGAAATGCATTTTGTGCTGCCATTCTCTTCAGGAACACGATTGTTCACTGAATTGGGAAATTAAGAGCCAGATCCATGAAGTGCTGGGCTTTTTCCTCCTCCAGAGCAAACTCCCAGGGCTTCACTGGCCCTTGTGCAATGCTCCAAACAGAGCTGGAGTGTCAACCTGGGCCACCACATCCATCCTCTGCCCCACCAACATCATCCAAAAATAACAAAGAGGGTGTGGGAAATTGAAGAGCTTTGGCATTTTTATAGCATACAACTTTCAGAATGCACAACAGTGGCCCTCAGCACACAGCCAGCAAGGCTCTTCCTCCAGAAAGTTGAAAGGAAATCCTATTTTAAGCAAGAGTTGCCCTTGCAGCCAGCCCAGGGGGATGCAGAGGTGGTGAGGCTGCACTTGCCTGGCTCATCATGGGCAGGAAAGTTTGCAGCTCATGTTGGCACTTCCACGTCTCTGGAGGAAGCAAATTGCTTTTAACACTTGGAACAGCTGTAGGAGAGGCAGGAGCACAGACAGGGAATGGGATGGGCTTTATCCTGAGTGGTGTCACATTTGTCTGGTATAGACACCTGGAGCTGAGTGCTCTTCCCTCAGGAGCTGATGGGAACTGGGAGGTGAGTCAAGGGCACATCTCTGTTCCATGTCTGGTTGAGGGGTGATCCTGTCCCCTGCAAGGACCTGGAGCAACCAACCCACTAAAGGTGATGAACACCATCCTTTTAACCTCAGGAAAGGAACCATGATGGTAAAAGTCCTTGCTCTGTGCTGATCCTTGGCTCTGGAGCACTGGGAAGGTGATGGGCCATGACTCTCATCACCCCAGGGACCCCCCCCCAGCACCCTGGCAGAGTCTGGCCCTCAATCCACCCAGGAAGAGTTGATTGGAGAAGGACAGAGCTGGACATGAGGCAATAATCTGCCTGCTGGTGCCACTGGGGTCTGTGCAGAGTGAGGGGACAGGGAGGGACCTGAGCCCACCCTCAGTTTAGATCCCAGTTGCTCCAGTTCTCCCAGCCTGTGCCCAGCCCTGCTGGGGCTGAGGGGGAGCAGCTCTGGGGGGCTTTCCTTCACCTGAATCCCATGCCTTGCAAACACACCCCATTTTACTTGACCTTGGAGGGCAAAAGGGCAGCTAAAACTCCAGGAGTAACCAGGACACCCTCAAGGGCCAGTGACAGCACCAGTGAGCCCCAGCAGCTCAGTGCACAGCCTGGGGCTGCTCCCTCCCAGCACAGCTGAGAGCCAAAACTGAACCTCCCCTCGCTGTCAGAGGTGCTTCTTCCCCTTGCACTAAATTATAGACGTTAGACAATTCCCAGATAGGAGTGTTAATTATTAATAGGAATTATCTGAATTGATTTTCAATTACAGAATATTATTTTCTATTACATTGCAATAAGACTGCAGGAATTCCATTAAACCCAAAACGAGGATCATCAATTTCCATTAAGACACATGTAAACTAAACACGTTATATCTCTGTTGAAGCCAATGATTTCCATTATCCATTTCCATTAATTTCCATTGGTTTGAAGTGACTCCATTGGAAACGGGCCTGGGTGACTCGATGTCCTGTCAGAGTTCTGGGCTCTAATTTGACAGGGACAGAACACAGCTGCCATCCCCAGCTCCAGCTGAAAGCCTCTATAGAATGGTGCAATTGCCTGCAGAGCAGCACCCAACAATAACCACGACTTCTGTCTCCCCTATTCCGAAACCTCACCCATCAAAATTGGTATCCTGATTAAAATAGAGGGAAAGAAGATATCTTCCCCTCCCTTCAGCTGATTTTCCTTTCAACCATGTCTGGGGCTGAGCTAAACCCACTGATACCAACACAACTCCACTGCTCAGGACAATTCTACCAGCAAGAGGATTTTTCCTGAAATTTCCAGAACAAAACATGTTTGTAACGCTGCTGGAAGGGAGGGAGGACATGGGGAAGCTGTTTGCTGATCCAACACCAGCCAGAGGATTCTTCACCTTCTGAATTACATGATGTGGAAAGTCAAAACCAGAGTCTGGCTTTAAAGAGGAGGAAATGTCTCCCTGAAGGAATCCAGTATCTGAAGAGGGCCTGTGGGAGAGCTGGAGAGGGACTGGGGACAAGGGATGGAGGGACAGGACACAGGGAATGGCTTCCCAGTACCAGAGGGCAGGGAGAGATGGGAGAGTGGGCAGAAATCCTGGTTGGGAGGGTGGAGAAGCCCTGGCACAGGGTGCCCAGAGAAGCTGTGGCTGCCCCTGGATCCCTGGAAGTGTCCAAGGCCAGGCTGGACAGGGCTTGGAGCAACCTGGGCTGGTGGAAGATGTCCCTGCCCAGGGCAGGGGTGGCACTGGATGGGATTGAAGGTCCTTCCAACCCAACCCATTCCATGGTCTTCCATGTAAACCTCATTTACAAAATGACAGTTTCTCTACAGGTGCCCTCAGAAGAGCTGCAGGAACCAGCACAACCCTGCTCCAAGAGTCCTTTGCAAGAATCTCTCATCAGCACCCAGCAGCAGCCACACAAACCTCCCCCCTGTGCAGGATTCCTGCATGACCAGGTTTCAGGGAAATCTTAATCACAATTCCTGATCCCTCCCCCAGACTAGATCACAACTACTGAAACCTGCCATGGGGTGCTTTAAATGTCAGCTTCCCCCATCCTTCCCAGCTCAGGAAGCAAAGCATGATTTTTGTTACAATCTGGTTTTTTTCTATGCTTTGATCACCCTCCAGCCACAAGAGCAAGGACAAAAACATCCTCTGAGTTTCCCTTTTAAATGGAACCCGTGGCCTTCCCAGTGCTTTTCCAAAGACTTTTCCCATCAGAGATGCCCAACAGATGCTCAGTACAACTCAGTCATTCCCTGCATGGCTATTTCTTTCTTTGATTATCACAGAGAGCACGTTACTAAATACTGAAATAGTAATTTATTTCTAAACTTTCTGCAATAAAATAGACATTGGATTTAAACAGGTTTTTTCCATCATCTTGAAGTGGTAAAAGACAGAAACAGAGGCTTTTTCTACTGCACAGGCCATATAAATCATACACAGGTGGCAGAGCAGAAATACCCAGATGGTTTTTCTTTTTTGGTGATTAATTCTTTTTTCTGCTGCTTCTGATACTCATTTTTTAAACATTATTTTGATTTTTAAAGGGTTCTTTCAACATAAAATGAATGGAACATATAGGCCAGCATTCCAAAGAAAAAGCCAATAAATTAAAGCCCTATTAAAGTCAAGATTCTCCCCAAAATGTAGTGGAGTAATCTCCAGTTTGGCTGCAGAAGACAGGTTTTCAATAGATAAACACTATTATTGCTGATAAAAATATGATGGTATCTACAGCTCAGAGAGTCCCCCCGACATTTCTTGCTCTGAAAACCTCAGTCAAAGTCTCAATTCCCATACCAGGGTTAGTCCTTCTCCCTGGAGAGGCTCAACATGAGCAGGGGGAGAACTTCTCCTCCCTCCTGTGCCGTGTCCGTGGGTGGGACGAGCACCCAAGTCACTGCCCTGCCCTTGGATCCTTTGGATCACTCACACCCTGGGTTTTTCCCTCCTCCCTGAGCAGGAGGAGCAGTTGTGTGATGGTTTGGAGCAGATGGGGAGGATCTGTGTGTCCTATTCCAAGCTCTGCTCCCTGGGATTTGTCTGTGCAGACAGGCAGAAAACAGGCAGATATTTTAAGGAACAGAGATTTGTGTTGACCTGCAAGTTATTCCCATGTGCTCATTACTGCCCCTTTCTCTCTTATCCTCTGTTGTCTCACAGGTCAGGTCAGAACCATTCCCTGTAAAGACGAAAATCTGTGATTTTTACATTTTTTGTGACTTCTGATCGTTACCAGTCACTAGGAACAGTGGTTTGCTGAACTGAAGATCCTGAACTGCATTTCCTTGCATTTGACATTGCTTGGCCCAACCCAGAGAAAACTGGAGTGAACAGGCACTTTCCAAATGGAGGAAAATGGAAACTGGAAGGAGCCAAGAATAGGTCACAGTTCCATTGAGGAGTTCCTTGAAGACAAAGAAACAGTGGAAAGATAATATAGGAAATGAAGAAAGGCTCTTGAACTGCTTTGAGAGGGGACAGTGGGTTGGACTTGCTGGAGGAGCTGGTTTGGGATGTTTAGTCCTTGTTCTGTGAAGCCTGGCAGGTTATCCATGGAAATCAGGATTGAATCCACAGGGAGAGGTCAGGGCTGAACACACCAAGTCCAGACTCTCCCCAAGGAGAAGTTACCAACACAAAAACTTCATTAAATTGCCCAAGGACAGCAAGAAGCAATAAAGCAGGAGTGACCCAGGGACAGGGCTTTAGTGGCAGATGCAGAGCCTGGAAGGGCAGGAGGAACAAGAGAAGGAGCAGCAGCACTAAGTGCAAACCCTCAAAACTTAAAGGGATGTGGCTGATAAACAAAAAACCCCAAACCTATTCTTGTATTACTCTAAAAACCTGCAGATTTAGAATTCTTGGGAGAACAGGCACTAGACATGAGCTGGAAGATTCACTCACAGATTTAAAACCTGCTCTACAGAAATCCAGCCTATTTCCACACAATGCATTAAAAACAGTGACTTGTAAAATCCCTTAGAAAAACATCATTTTCTGCTACAAAAAGTTTGAGTCAAGGCAGGCCTTAGTGATCATCTAACCTTGAGAAATTGCATCTCTTTTTTGGGTGGACTGTAATAACTTCTGAGTGACATATCTGATCCACCCAGAAATGGCTGGGAATTAAGCAGCCATCAGGAGGCAGAGTCCAATTGATTCTGGAGAAAGCCAGGGAAAGAGAAGAGTAAATGAGCCACATATTACTCTCTTTATCTGGTTAGCAGATTAATTTCCTCCAGCATCTCTGTAATCATTTATAAATAGCTGATGGCAGCTTTAGAAAGTACAAAGAAAAAAAGAAAATCAGTTTAAATCGACATTTCAAAGCCTTATTGCCCATGGAGAGAAATGGAATGGCATCACAAGACAGGCTGGGGATGTGGAGAGGCACCTGGGGCTGCAGGTCATCTTCAAAGAGTTATTTAGATTGGAAAAGACCTCCCAGATCATCGAGTCCAACCTTGGGGATTGATCTCCCAATCTTTGGGGGGGAACTGGACTCACTGAACATCAGCTGAGCACCAAGGAGCTACTGCACCACTGTGGCAACCCTGAGACACCAAGACAACTCTACTGTGTTCAAACTGCTCTCTGGAGGATCCCCAAGTTTGGAAAAGACCGAAGAAATGGTGGCCACTGTCTGTTTTACTCAGTTTTACAGTTTGCCTCTCTCTGCTCTGACATGGGTCTTTTGGGGGCAGTTTTATTGCTCACCAAAAAGAAACAACTGTGAAATCCTCTTTGGATGCCTGATGTGAATTAACCCTTGAGACAAAGCATCTGTTTGAGCAGCACTGAAGCTACACTGAACATGAAATGCTCCTTTCAGAGAGTGATTAAGTACAAGGAGCCTTCCCACTCCACACTGTTGAGAACCACTCAGTATTCTGTGTCACTGATGTTGACTCAGACATGTTCCTCCACCACAGGAATCTGTTATTCCAAAGGGACACAAACTTGCATGAAAATTTCCTGGTTTACAGCAATATTGCAGAGGAGACCCAGTGTCACCCAGGGAGCTGGGTTCCACTTCTGGGGATTTTTGGCCACGGCTACACCTTTCCAGAGCTCCCTTCCCACCTAATGTTGATCATTATCACATTATTTACTTGTTATTTACTATTTGCCCACGTGAAACCACCTTCTCTGAGCAACCCGAAGCTCATCTCACAGACTTCTACAGGCAAAAGTCTCTCTCCTAGAACCCAGATGTCTCTTAAATACTAAGAATGATCTACTAATGGTTTTATGGGGTTAATTAACTGTTTCTTTCTAGAGATAATAGAATTTGCAATGAGGAACATTATCTTTAGTGCTACCTCTGCAAATGGAGAACACAGGATAATTGGTACTGCCATGTATTGCCCATTATGCACAAAATTAAGGCAGGGAATTTACACACGGTGATTACCATTGGTGTTTTATTACCTCCCATTCTTATAATGGATTGCAATTCACACAAGAGATGTGCAAAACCCTGGTTTCTGTCTTTTGCTAAACTCAAGATCCTGCCAGAACACCCCACCTTTATGGTTTGGGGTTTTTTCCTGTGAGGAGCCCACACCTCTCCCAAAGCTGCTGAAAGCATTAAATGCACTTTGCATCATCTTAAACCCTAAAGGACCATTCGTTAGGATATGAAGTGATGCTCTACCAATTCAGGAGAGCCCAAAGGTTATGAAATGCCTTATCCTTAGTTAAGAGAAAACCCTTGTAAGGGACTCCAGTGCTGCAGCCCTAAGATGCTGACAAGCAAATCAGGTGACAACAAAGAAATGACAGGTGCCAGGAAAGCAGCACTGGAGTGCTTTCCTCACTGAGGGCAGCAGAAGTGCACAAGCACCTCTGCTTTACTGGTGGGAGTCACCTGGTGCTGTGGGTGCAGTTTCTGGTGTCCCTCTGAAGACCCTGTGCCTGCAGTCATGGAATCACACACTGCTTTGGGTTGGAAGAGACCCTAAAGCCCATCCAGTCCCACCCCCTGCCATGGGCAGGGACACCTCCCACCAGCCCAGGTTGCTCCAAGCCCCATCCAACCTGGCCTTGGACACTTCCAGGGATCCAGGGGCAGCCACAGCTTCTCTGGGCCCCCTGTGCCAGGGCCTCCCCACCCTCATAGGGAACAATTCTTTCCACATATCTAACCTAATTTTCCCTGTATTTAAATAGCCCCTGTATTTATTCCTCTGTGTTTAAGCCCCCAGCTCCTCCCTTTACCCTCACAAAGAGGGTGGGGAAAAGGGGCGAGTGTGAGACACAGGCAGAGGTGACACTGCTTTGGAGTCAATTCTGCTCAGGATATTGCAATCTCCAGGAAAATTATTATAAGCAATTTTTAAGCAAAACTGAGTCAAATACATGCCATTTGTTGTTCTTTTCCCTTCTTTGAAAGTTCCATAGATTCTGCTCATCTTCGTCCCCGATGACAAACATGGCAATCAAGCTACAAAACAACACTGAGTGCATTGTAACTAAAGCTAAAGGGTCCCAAATTAAATATGAGCAGTGCACAATTTAATCTGTTTTTCTTTTTCCTACAGCTCATAAAAACTCTTAAATTGTGCTTGTGTGGCTTAAGACATCAGCAAATTCTTTAATTGCTTTGCAGAACCATTGTTATTTTATGAAGAGTCTCTCCACCCTACATGTTCTACCAGATAATTAAATTACCCTCTCAACAAGGGATGTGAACAGGAACCACAGCCACACTTCTAATGGAGCCATTTCCACAGCTGCACTTCCCAACAGATATTAAGAAGGAATCCTTCCCTGGGAGTGGGGGGAGGCCCTGGCACAGGGTGCCCAGAGAAGCTGTGGCTGCCCCTGGATCCCTGGGAGTGTCCAAGGCCAGGTTGGATGGGGCTTGGAGCAACCTGGGCTGGTGGGAGGTGTCCCTGCCCATGGGAGGGGGTGGCACTGGATCATCTTTAAGGTAATTTCTAACCCAAACTGTTCAAGGATTTGTATCTCTGGGCAGTGCCTGTGGATGCTTTCACCAATCCAGTTCTGACAGCAGATCCCTTCCAAAAGGGAACCCCCCTCAATCCATCCTCAGTGTTCTCAGATCATGCCTTGCTCCAGACAAACCCAGCTGGAAAGACTCCAGGGAAACTGCTGGGACTCCATTTCCTTCCCAGCAAATACAGGTCATTTGCACATAGATAAATTCATCCAACTTTTTGCTTTTGCAAACTAATAATTCGTCAGCATTTTTTCTCTCTCGCTCCAAGTTGTTCCCTTTCAGAAGATCTTTCACTCTACCCCCGTGAGGCTGTTATTGCACAGTCTCCATTCACTTATCTCAGCATCTTTTTCCCACCTCTCAGTTGTTTTTCCCCCATTTTGGGGCCAGGCAGCACATCCAGCCTGTGGACCTCCCCAGAGCAATCTGCTTTTGTCACCCTCTGCTTTTTGATCATTGTTTATTTCCCTTCATGGGCACCTGCTAATTTCCTCAAGCTCTTTCATGTTTTTAATCATAAATCAAAGCCTCCCTTGCTGATCCCTCATTCTTGGAAGATGTGCTCCTTCTGCCACTGTGCATAATTAACTCGCTGGTGACAACCAGCTCTTGGAGAGATTTCTGTATCCTCCTTTGAGTCTGCCTAACAAATAACTACAGCAAAGCTGCCCTTAATTAATACACCACTCTTATTAATTTACTAAAAGGTGTTGCACCATTCTGAAGTTTTGATTCCATAATATTAATATTTCCACACTCTTCCCATGATTATGATATAACAACTGTCAATCAATTTCTATAATCTCTGTTTTAAACATAAGTCAAGAGAAATATGCACAAATGTAAGTGTGTCATTGCAAATCTTGCCAGAAAATTCCCTGATCAGATCCTTATAAATCCTCATCTATGCTGCCACTTGCCACAGATTCATCTGGGGTTTGTGCTAATTCACTGCAGAGTCCTGTAATCCCTTGTCACAAATAGGAAGGATTTCACCCAGCCTATTAACCAGCAGAATTACAGACTGCCAGGGAGTAAATCATCCCCCTTTTCCAGTTACACCAACAATGGATTCAGAAAAATTACTCCTTCCTTTTTATAATCCTTTAATTCCTGCAGATGTTCCTCTGGAAATGGATTTAAATTGATGAATCACAGGCAAGATTGGTGTAGATTTTCAAGCTAAAGACATTGCCTTTGATAGAGTGATCACAGTACACACCCCTGGACCTACCACAGCTCATCCCTTTTCCATGTTTAACACACTTACAACTCTGGATTCAGCTCCTGAGGCTGACAGAGCAAATGAGGTTTAATTAGATGAAGCCTGACCTGTTCTGATACTTATTTTTCTGCTTCTCAGATGGATGAGAAGGGCAAGACAGGGGCAGAGATTCACTTTGTGCAGGTGCCAGTGGCTGTGCTGACCTCAGCAGACACTCTGTGCCTATTAAACATCTCAGGGACAACCTGCAGCTGTGAGAACCCACAGAGTTCCCCCTGGGGGAAGCCACAGGACCCAGGTCATCACACAGCACTGCCCACAGAGCTCAGCTCCAGGCTCACCCCAGCACCAACCACCTCACAGCATTCAGCAGCAGCCACAGGAGGAAAGCACTTCCCAACTCCTTACATCCTCTAGTCTGTGAAAATAATCCAAGAGATTTTATCCTGCTTTGGGTTATTGCTGGTCAGCTGCTTCCAAAGATATTTGCCTGATATAACTCACACAAGGATAAATGAAACTAAACCCCTGACTTGCTCATAATCACCCTTTTCCTTGTTCTGTGACTACAGAGCATCTAAATTTCAGAGAAGATGATGCAAAGCTACCAGCTAAGCCTGGCAAATCTTTCTCCCCTCTTACAGAACCAGAAGAATGTTACAAATAATTTTGTTGTCAGTCCAACATGAAGTTGCCACCCCCTGCTGCTGAGAGTGGACTCACAGCCCAGGCAACAGTGACAGCCAACAACTAAACACACAAATACCTACATTTAGCTATAAACATGCTTGACAAATCTCCCCTGGCACAACTGGAGACCATTTCCTCTCACCCCATCCTATCAGTCACTTGGGGGAAGGGACCCTTCTGGCACGAGTGTTTTAAGGAATAACCCACAAACCCCATCAGCCCACGGACCCAGCCTGGAACACAATCCCAGCTAAAGAGAAACCAGAGGCTGGAAAAGATTTGGAGCCCAGAGCTAAAGCCAGAGGGGCTCTTCAGAAGCAAGTACCACCAGTTTTGGGGTGGCATCATCCCCACAGATCCCATCCCCACAGACCCCATTCACCTCTGCGTAGGGACACCCCTCCATCCCATCCCATCCCATCCCACCCCCACAGCCTGGGTCACCCCTACCCCAGGGGCTGCTCCTACAGAAACAACATCCCTGCTGGATTTCAGCTGTGCTTGTGTGGCCAAGGAAGGCTTTCTGGGCTGCTTGAGTGTCTAACATCTGCTCTGCAGTAATTGCTTGTTTGGGGGGGTTGGAGAAGCCCCCTCATCCTTGGGGGTGACAATGCCCTGAGTGCACAGCTCCCAAACATGGGCAGCTGTCACAGCCATGAATGATTCCTGTCTGCAGTGGTCCCCTGGCCCTGCAATTGGTTTTTTTTAATCAGTAAAGAGTTCCCAAGGGACAGTTTTTTCCTGCCCCTGCAGAGTGCAGGCTGCTGTGCTGGAGGAGCAGCAACAGAAAAGCTTCCCATCCATCTGAGAAGGACAATGTGACATCAGGGGCTCATCTACAATGAGATTTTAACCAACAGATACACAGAGACTGAATCTGGACCATCGAACTCCAGGGAAAGATGGTCCTTCCTGAGGGATATGAACCAAACTGCAGCTGCTTTCCTGAGGCCCCCCCTGCTCTTCCCTTCCCCCTTGGTGCACAGGGCAGCAAGAACAAGCTGCTTGTTCTTCCCACAGAGCAGATGAATGGGATGATTTATTAGAGCCAGGCAGTCCCTATCACACTATTGCTCTGTACCCTCTTTGCCAACAGTGTGCCCACTGCTGAGCTGCTAAACAGGACACATCCATGCCCTCTCCAAACACACCAGCTGAAGTTTTTTATGTATGGAAATCAAGAAAGAGGCTTTCTGGAAAAATCAGGTCATTTCAAACAGAGATGAGGAGTTGACACTGCCATGCAAGGGGATTTTATCATTCACATTAATATTCTTAAAGTTTTTATTCCACATGTTGCTTGTATTTCCAACCTCTGGAGGTAAGTCCTTTGCAAACAAGACTGTGCTGAAGGTTCCTGGTGGGTGAGTTGTCTTTAGCAGGAATTACCAAGTCTGCATCTGCCCCAAAACCTGCAGGACCAACACCCAACTAAGCCAAGACCTTGTTCAACACCCCCTGGCTGCAAAAGGGGCAGCTGGTCCTTCCAAACCCCAGGACACAGGACAACTCTCCCAACACCTCCAGGCACTGACCATGATTTTCTAGTCGAAGCCCTGGGAGCCCTTGATGCCAAAAATTAACTCAGGGCTCTTTCCCTGAGTGTGCAAAACACTTATCAAGCTCTGAACTTCCCACCACAGTTCAAACCCCCATTAGCTGGATATACAGCTGTAATTACCCCCAGCAGTAACTGCCTTCTGCAAAAGAATCTCTTCCAGTTTTATTTTTTTCCCATGTTGAAGACAATTCATTATGAAGTGGACAAAAGCAGTGAAATTCCAATTAAACATGCAATAAATTTCATTTTATTCTTCCAGTATAATCTTAGCACAGGGAGCTGCCACGAGTGTTGACAGCCAGAGCAAGATGAGCTTCAAGGTGGAAGCAACCAGACTTAGGAAATGACATCACTAAATCAAATATATGTGAACAGCTCAGACCTTTTCTCACTGAAGCCAATGAACAAGTGAAAACCCCACAGCCTTCAAGGGTGCTTGGTAAAGTCCTGGGCACTGAGAACCAGCCAGGCAAGGCCTCCTCCACCCAGGCTCTCCCTGTGTCCCTGCTCACACCCTGGCCCTGTGAAAGGCTTTTCTGTCACAGCCTCAGACACAAAGGGTGACTCTGCTGAAGGTGTGTGTAAAACACACCTGGCAAGTCTGACCTGGTCCTCCTGCTGGCCCTGGGCTCCTAAACCCAAGGCTGAGTGCAAGGACTGGGAATGGAGGAATGAGGAGGAAAAAGAAATTCAGGAGTGCATGACAAGCTTCCAACCCAGCTATGCAGCAGAACAAACATGGAACAGCATGTTGTGGTCATTCATACCCTTTTCCAGCCTCTCCAGGCTCCCTGTGATCCTGCAATAATGGAGGTTGGACACAGAATCCCAGGATCACTGAGGTTGGAAAAGCCTTTCCAGCCCATCAAGTCCCCCCTGTGCCCCATCCCCTCCTTGTCCCCAGCCCAGAGCACTGAGTGCCACATCCAGGCCTTCCTTGGGCCCCTCCAGGGCTGGGGACTCCAAACCTCCCTGGGCAGCCCCTGCCAGTGTTGAACAACCCTCCAGCAGTGATTTTGTCACAGTTTGGAAGGATACAAAGTTCATGGTGATGAAGAGTTTATTGGGAGGCAAAGCACATATAAAAATATAGGACACCAACCCAACTGGAACACTGGAGTCCCTGACGTGAGAGTCCCTGACAGCTTTAGCAGGAGGAGGTTTTAATGCATATCCCAGAATATATTCTGCCCTCCTCCTCCTCCCCGTGACACGGTTTGGAGTGATCCCTGCAGTTCCACACTGGGTTTTCTGACACAGTTGGTGTCCCAGCACTGCCCCTGCTGCTCAGCAGCACATGTGGCCCCCAGGTTGCCCTCCCTGCGTCGGGCACTGCCCACCTTCCCCACCCTCATGGCACTTTCAGCTGAAGCTGTTTGCTGGAGGACCAAGCTCTGAGAGGAGGAAACACCAGCTGTACATCAGACTTGTTTCCAGTGCAGTGAACAGCACAGCCCACCCTGGCAGCAGCAGCTGGGGCAGCTCTGCAGCCCCTCTAACCTGACCTGGGCAAGCAGTGCCAGGGACGGGTGAGCTCCTCAGTCCTCCTGCCCAATGTGCAGCCACCGACCCAGGTTATCTTTCCTCCCCCAGACACCTTCCTCATGAGCCTGCACGTGCTGCAAAGGGCACTCTGGGACTTAAGAAGAACTGAAGAAGACATTTCCAAGCCCAAGGAAGAGCCAAGGCTCCCACTGAAGGTTCTGAGGCGTGGGGAGGAACACTCCAGGAAAGCCAAAGCACTCTGCATATTAATTCACTGAGGAACAACAAGCACTGAAAATAACCAGAGCTGACACACGGACTTGTGACACGCAGGAGATCAGGACATGTTACACAACAGCTCCTGTCAGCCTTCCTGGAGAATCACTGCCCATGTCCTGCATCCCTGCTCCCACGCCAGCTCCGTCTGACAGCTGGGGGAACATCAGCCCAGCAAGCACCAGCCCTCCTGGTCCTGGGGAAGCAGCCAGCCCTCCCCAGCTTCCTAATTGACAATAACTCAATTAGTCATGTGCCCTGATACTTTAACAGCTCCCAGCCAGCTTCCGGGACAAAAGCCAGACAGCACTGCCCTCCCCACCTCCCCCTGCTCGTTATCTTCTGCTCTTTGATTTCATGGAGAAATAAAAGATATTACAGAATATACAATGTTGGAGTCACTTAGAGCATAGTCTAAGTCATTCTGGAAAGAGAGAAGTCACTTTTCTGTAACATTACTCTAAATCAATAAAGTTCTTTTCAAAAACTGTCTTTCAGGATGGTCTAAATTATGGCTAATCCAAGATCTGATGAACGTAACAGAGAAGAACTTTCTGCACTTCGTATCACAACTCTCAGCTGTAACTCCAGCACACTACAAACATAATTACAAGCTTCCTGAATGAAATTAAAATTCCTTGCCTAAAATCCTTCTCACAAAGACCTGACAGCATCACAGGGAAATTGCTCCATATGTTAAAAATGTTCCTGGAATCCAAAACCAGTTCGTATGACCCAACCACCAGTGGCTGCCCATGATGTACACAGACAATAATCCTCCTTTTGAATAATAATATTTATTTAATGAAGCTGATTGGAGACAAAGCAAGCAGGCAAAAGGCAGAAAAAGGAGGAGGGACAAGAAGAGAGACTCCAGTGCTGGACCGAGCTCCCCAAGTGATGCTCCTCAGTTTGGTTTGTCATCAACAAAACCTTTCCTCAGAGAGCTGCCACCACAGCACAGGACCCACAGTCAGGCTCAGCCACCAGGAAATTGCTTTTCCAGGCAAGACAGACCCATTTAGCACTCAGTCTGCAGTGGGGATAATGCAAACAGATCCCTGGCCTCAGACTTCATTGCTAGAACTGACTGACTACAGCAACACACAACAATTCCCAATAAATCTAATATTTCAAAGTGCTCTTCCTGCCAA
The DNA here is from genome assembly GCA_013397135.1 of Pachyramphus minor. Taxonomy (NCBI): domain Eukaryota; kingdom Metazoa; phylum Chordata; class Aves; order Passeriformes; family Tyrannidae; genus Pachyramphus; species Pachyramphus minor. Next base: position 1,577,322 of record VYXB01001473.1, on the reverse strand, counting down.
AGCAGCACTTTGGATTTGTCGGTTATAAAAGTGAACAATAATGCATTTGAGATCTAATAGTCTCTTCAGCAGAGGGATCTCAGAGTGCTTTGTCAACACTAAAGAACTACAATGAGGATATGAGGACACTCACATGTAAAGGCTGCTTCCCCCAAACTTAGAGAGTGGCCTCCTTCATACTAAAGTCCAAGAGAGAACAATTAATAACACCCACCTTACACACACCAAAAAATACCTGATTCAGAGGGAAAGTTGTGCAGCAGATAACTTTGGCTCCCTGGAGCTGAAACTCCAGCAAACCCTTCTGCTCCTCAGAGAGCAGAGAGCAGCCTGGAATGACTCCTGTGATCATAGGAAAGATTACAGCAAAACCCTGGGCTTTAACAGACTCTTGCTATGTTGGTTTGCTACCGAAATGTGAAGCCACAGAACTGCAGCTGTGAACATTCCAGTTTGGCTAAGCAGGGATGACAAAAATAACAAAAGCTGCCTCACTTGAGAGCCACCTTGTCCTTCCCCAGAGCCTGCAAATGTCACTGGATGTGAACTAAACATGCTCCATGAGCTGTAACAGAGACAGGCACAGAGCTCTCACACTGAAATACAGAACTGTTTGGGTTGCACCCATTTCAGGCACACAGGATGACTTCTCTCAAACCAAGCAGGTGGTGCAGGGCGAGGCAGCTGAGCTGCACAGCACAGCTACCCTGTGTTTGACAGCCAAGGGAATGAAAATCCAACCCACAAAGAGGGAGTGGTGGGAAGAGACCATCCAGCTTCCCACCTGCTGCCTGGATGTGCAGCTTTCTGCACTTCCAGATTACAAAGAATGATGGATTGGGTGAATCTGTGGCTGTTGCCTCCAGCACTCGACAGCCAGGGAAGAGTTATGTGACAGTTTATCACCAGGATGGATTCACAGTGCAAGAAACTCAGCAGGGCCAAAAAATCATCTCCCATTCATCAGCAAGCACTTCAAGAGCCAGAGCAGCCAGGGAGAACACAATGATTTTTGATGTTCATTGACTCTCATGAAGCTTCTCAGTTCAAAGGAAGAATGGCTTCTTATTCTTTTTGATTTCTGGATCAGAAACATCCTTCCTCTCCAACTCTGCCTGAAAGAGCTGCATCTTTTCCTTGTCCCCTGTTCCACCTGACTTAGCCCTGATTTTCAAGTAGAACAGGGTTTTTTTCCCCTCCATCTATAAAAACAATATTGGCCAGAATATTTGACCAGAGATCTTGGCTGCTTCTCCTGCTGGGAGCATCCACCTGACTCCAGGATATTTGTGCTCCTGCCAGAGAGTCCCAGCAGCTCTTGGGCTGCGGGACCAACACCTCTAACAGGACATGTAAAACTGTCACAACTTCATTTCTGGCACATCAGGGATCATATTTCTACTGCTGTCAGCACAATTTGAAGGGGGTTTGTACCCAACATAGTAATGACAACCTAAATGGACGATGTGACCCATAACAGTAACTCAAAATCTCAGCCAATGGTTCCCACCCAAAAATTCCACAGGTATAAAACACACAGCAAAGTGATAAAGCCAAATGTCAAGTAAAGGGGTCACTAACTGATCCACAACAAAGTCAGATCTCCCTGTGTGTGGAGACTGAGAAGGGGAAGATCATGTACCTTCGTTCACTGGTAACTCTTGACCTAAAACATCTCCAGAAACTTTTCAGCATCCTTGAACTCAGTCAACAGGCTACAGAACCTACATTAAATTTTCAGAACTCGAAATCATACATTCCTGATTTCATGACTTGCCCTTATTCAACTTCTCTTAAAAAATGAAAAAGAAACATGGGATGGAAATGAGCTCAGTTAGGAAGAGAAATCTTCAAAGAAAGAAGCCCAATAAAACAGGTTTTGATGAATTTCTGTCAAAAAAAGATAATTTAACTACTCCTTTTTTTCTCCCTGATGTCTCCTAGATAATTTACATTAGACTTCATCCTTTTCTTGGTACAACAGTAAAGCATCTTTTCCACAGTGTGTGTTTTTTAATCCCCCAGAACAATGGTATCTTTTGGCAGCATCAGGATCTCCATCCTTACACGCTGTGACAGACGGGTTCAGCACAGTTTGGGGTTTCCTGTCTCGGGCTCACAGGTTACAGAGCAGCAACATATGGGACTGTGGGAAGTTTTACAATGCTGGGACTGACAAATGTCAGCGACCAGATAATTCCTCTTTCCCTTCCCTCACAGAACTGCTGGGAGCTCCTTCTGCCACTGAAAGAGCTCAGTGTAGACACCAAGGATGTTCTGGATGTACCAAACAGCTGCTGGAATTGCACTAAATGCCAGGAAACACCTCCTCTCCTTGGAGCATTCAATTTTTGGGCCAAGAAAAATACCTCTAGAAAAATCTCACATTCAATGAAGGGTGTGGGGAGCATTAATTAAAACTCTGTATTTAAAATATGCACCCTTTTTTTTTTT
>VYXB01001473.1:1541210-1574799 GCA_013397135.1 Pachyramphus minor | reverse complement strand
TTTTTTTTTTTTTTTGCAATTCCCCAGAATTGTAACATACTGGGGAAACTCTGTGAGTGGTGTGAGGGGAGGCTGGTAAATACAGCCCTGAGAGAGCAGGAGTGCTTTGATCACTGGGTCCCTTATCATCCTCCGTCTGGTATTAAAGGCTAAGCTCCTTATGGGGAGCTTTTCCCTGCCCTGCATTCTGCAAGAGCTGCCTCAGGTCTTAAAGAAAGTTTAATCTTCAGACCCCTGAGAAAGGCAATGCCTCTCTCCCTCTTCTTGCTTCAGAAGGTGGAATCCTGGAGAATAAAATAACTGCACTTTTCTGAGCTGCACAGGTTTTATCCTGGGCTCGTGGGGAAAACATCCTGCCTGGGAAGTGTGCAAGTAATTTATGGCCACTGCTGCTGTCCTAACAGCAGCTCTTCTGTTATTAATTTAACCCAACTAGAGCAATCAGTCTTTGAATTGTGCAAACTCTTCCCTTCCAAAATTAAATAGTGGCATAAAAGGCTTTGCCAATCCCCCTGTGCCATCGCAGGGCTGAGGCAGCACAGCCCCAACCAGGAGACTCAGACACTGCTGCTCCACATCCCAAATGGAGGGTGAGTCACACACACTCTTCAGAGACCCCCCCGGGGTATTCACATGAAACAAGTGTCCTGCAGAGATCAGAGCTGCTGGTGTGGGAGCCCAGGCAGGTTTGCAGCACTAATTACAAAACACAGTGCAGAGGGGGGAGCAGGTCACTGCTGGCACTTCACTGTCCCTCTCCACAGCCACCTTCCCTCAGCACCACGGTGAAGGGCAACGTGATGCCAAAGAGATCAGAAACGAGAGAGAAGCACACGAAGCATGAAGAGGCACATTAGGGGAAGGGAGAGCCTACTTCTCAATATTCCCTTCCTTCTTGTCTTGCTAAGGACACCAGATCCAGCAGAGAGACGGCTCCATAAAACATTTAATAAACAATTAGGAGAAAGAAAGACTTTCTCAGCCATTGGTCTAGAATTTTGTGCTAAATGGCTACAGGAACTTGGAAGGGGGCCCTGCCCTTATCAGGGGGTGCAACTATCCCAGGGTGTTCCAGGTCCCATCCAACCTGGCCTTGGACACTTCCAGGGATGGGGCAGCCACAGCTCCTCTGGGCAACCTGTGCCAGGGCCTCACCACCTTCCCAGTCAGGAATTTCTTCTGATATCCAAATTAAATCTGACTCAGAAAACCTACGTTAGAAGCTGAACAGTGACCTCCATCCATTTATTTGTTTAACTGGATTCCTCAGGGTCCACATACACAGGACTCACTAGAATGAACAACTGCATAGTAAAAATAAATCCAGCCTTAAACTGCCCACACATGGTCAAGAAATTACATGGGGAGAGCCTTAACTGCACTAGCACTTGAAAAGTACTTTTAAAGACAAAAATTACGTATAAAAATGGTATTTTTCTTCCCTGTCAGTGTCCCATGGTGTTTCTGAATAGGTAAGAATCACACCCTGACACTCACAGTGGATGGACACCACAGCCAGGTTCAGCTGAGCAGCCCAGGTGATGGGCACACCCTCACACCTGGAGACCAGCACATCCTGCCTCAGAACACCTCCATCTCTGGTAAACAGCATCACCAAGGCAAAGCCACATGACACAGCAACAAGCCTTTGATCAGGGATGCTGACAGGAACTTGAAGAAAGGGCAAAACAATTGCACCCTCGGAATTTAATTACTCTGTGAGAGAATGGAGCATATTCCCAAGGCTGGGAAATAGCTGGTGCTTTGATTAGGTTTGTGTTATGTGTGGAGATGAGGAGTGCTGGGTCAGGTTCCTCTGGTGCCATGGGGATGGCACTCACAGGGAGCTGCCCCCTGTCCCAGGGCTCGGGGGAACCGCTGGAAACAGAGAAGAGGGAGAGGAGAACCACACTCAGACTGCCTGAGCTGGAAGTTGGTACAACAAGGGGGTGACAGGGGATGAAATGTCCCTGCAAAGAGAGAACTTGCACCAACCCATGAGGATAAGTTCTATCACACCTTGGTTTGTCCCCTGCTGAGCTCCCTACAAACCCCTCAGACCAAGCAGCTCAGACACGAGCTGCTCACTTCATCCCCAGCCAGCTCAGTGTGACTTTCTGCAGGGTATCTGAATGACTAAGTACACAAAAGCAGCCGAAATCAAATTATTATCCACTTGGATCCCTGCCAACCTCCAGATTAAGTTGCCAAATTACTTTCCATTAACTTTTATTTTTCCCACAGCCATTCAGAGCTCCCCCACGCTTTAGCCCTTTGCCGGGAAGTATTTTAATTGCCAGCTACTTTCTCCAGCTACCTCCGGGTGGTCTGGTGGCCCTGCAACCCTGTCTGTCCTCTGAGTGTTGGCACAGTGGTGCACAGCAAAGAAACTGCCTAATGCACAGAGGCTTGATGCAAAAATCCACCTAAGTCTAAAAATAACTCCTCCATCAGCTCTCCCAGTCCTGAAGGGAACAGCTCTATATCTGAGCATGCCATAGAAATACTGGCTGAGTTTATATTCATGTGCAAAGCTGTAGAGAGGCATTAAGGAAAATCTTTTCTCCAGGCTCTGTCCTTGGAGGTTTTGGGGACCAGGATGGATAAATCACTGAGAAACCTGGTCTGGCCTCTGGAACAGAGACCTCCAGACCTTCCCCCCTGAGCTACTCTGGGGTCACAGCTACTCTTATTTGCAACTCCCCTCTCTTTTCTTGCATCCCCAAAGACACATCCCACTTCCTAAGCATCAGCAAATACTTCATCTTACGTGATCTCCTGCTTGGTGCACTTTTATACACCAAAGTGAGATTCAATGGCAGTCTAGTTCCAAAAAAAAAAAAAAGAAAAAAAGGCAGGAAGATGAAGGAGAGTGGTGAAAAATGTTAAAGGGTTTCCAACGCAGGCACTAAGGAAATAGAAGTGCTCTGATGTCAAATCATCACCATTTCCGTAAGCAAGGAGCTGTCAGCTGATGGATGAGGACATACAAGCATCTCTATTTTGCAGGGAGAAGCAGGACTAAAAGTAAAATATTACTGCTTTTGGTGTGACATTCCCACTTAGAGTCACCAGGTTTGTCAGTATTTTACTTTGGAGGCCTGTACCACAGAAATCCAGTTATTCAGCCTGGAAAAGTGCCTTTTAGTCTGCTGGGGCTGATTAAATATGCTTCTTTAGTGAAAATATCTGAGAAACAGAGATCTGACACCTGATTTACTCACTCTGGGTCGAGTGATCCACCCCAGTGTTGGCACTTGTGCCTCAGTTAAGAGCTCTCCACAGGATGGAGAGGAGGGCAGGGCAATGAACACCAAAACAAGGGAAATCCTGCTGCTGGGCACTGCAGAAACGTGGCAGGAAAAAGGTGCCACCACGTCATTTCTGTCCCATTAAAATCACCTTTGTTTCCCCGGGGTACATTTCAACCCCAGCATTAGCAACACATTTCCAACACACAGAAAGACCTATTGAAAAATCCCACTTTTATTAACAAATCCTCCTTTCCCTGTGACTTCCCTGCTTGGTGCTGTTCCTCCCTGCAGCGGCGAGCAGGGAGCAGACAACACGTTAGTTCAGATAATACTTGTGAATCTATAAATACGACTTTGAAATATCCTCTTTGATAACATCAGGCTAGATTTCAGAAGTTATTTACTCTGAACAGCAGCTAACTCCACAAATAATCCTGCAACTGCACAAGGATTACTCCCACCATAAACCCCGGCGGGTGAGGGGTGGCAGAGTCAGGTTGGGAAGGTACCACAGTACAATTTATCTGCCCCACCACAGGATTTTCACCAACAATTCCCCAGTGGGCAGCAGCTGGGCCCCAGCATCCACTTTTTCACCCAAAAGCCACCATTTCAGGCAGCCTGGCACACACAGCCTGGGGGGTTTTAATGCTGCCTCCCCACAGGGGTACCCAGTGCTTACACAATAATTGAGAAACAATGCCCAGGCATCAAACCCAGAGGCTGCTCTGGCCCAGGGGATGCCAAATCCCTTCCCTGCTGTTGGTCCTTGTCAGAGGAAGGTCAGGGCATGTGGAGGAAGCAGATGCTGTTCCTGCATCAGCTTATCCTCAGCCAAACACCAGACACCCTCCTGGTGACACCAGGACCACAGACACATCACTTCTTACAGTTCCTTAATGTTAGAGAATCATCCAAGGTAGAGAAAAATCCCTCCCAGACCATCAGGTTCAACCATTCCCCAGCACTGCCAAATCCACCACTAACTCATGTCCCCAGGAGTCACATCCACAGGGCTTTTAAATCCCTCCAGGGATGGGGACCCCACCACTGCCCCAGTGACCTGCTACTAAATACCCCAGACTCCATCCCCAAAAAGAGCACTGAGGACCCAGAAGAGGTCCCTGAGCTACCACAGCAGTCAAAAAATAGCCAAGCCAATAAAAAAGTGCCCTCCCCTGACTCTGGAGTGTGCAGTAACCCAGATTTCCACACTCAGGAGCTCTATAATTTGCAATGTTCACTTGGATTTCATTTCCAGCTGCTGCCCAAAATAACAGCTCATCTCTGTTGGTCATGGAGGACACCTGGAGTTCCAGGTCAGGTACAGCAGGGCCACCAAGTAAGGAAAGGACTAATCCCTGCTCCAAAGACACCACTTTCCTCCTCAAACTCATCTCACAGACTTGGCTAAGAACACACAGACCCCTTCAGGGAGCCCCAGAACCCACAGACACACACAGCCCTCAGCGGGCCCTGCTCTGAAATGCAGCACCCCAAGAACTCCTGCCCCACTCCCAAAGGACTCTGCTGCTGGGAATGATGTGACAATTTCTCCTGGCTTTGATGTTGCTTTTCTTGTGAAAAGAGCAGAGGGTGGAGCTTGATTTCTGTACTTGTGCTCGAGAAAGACTCATTATGATGTGCTTTGGGATGGAGATGTTTTGAGGGTTTTTTTCAAGTATTTTTCATTATTTTTCAGATTAATTTACTTGAAGGATCATCAGGGGACCAACCCACGTGTACATTTTATGCTCTGTCATTTGGGTTTGAACCATAAGCAAGATTTTTAAACAAAACTGAGGGATTTTTTTTTCCATGCTGAGCCACAGTAATAGATGCAGCAGGCAAGGGTTGGATCCCAAGTCAACCACAGATCTTCAAGCCAAAGCCTGCACCAGTTACTTGTAGAATCATGGAATCTCCTAAACTGGGAGGAACCCACAAGGGTCATCAGTCCAACCCCTGATCCTGCACAGACACCCCAACAATCCCCCCTGTCCCTCAGAGCATTGTCCAAACCCTCCTGCAGCTCTGGCAGCCTTGGGGCTGTGCCCACTGCCCTGGGGAGCCTGGGCAGTGCCAACCACCCTCTCAGGAAGGACAGCACTGGCCTATGTTCCATCCTCTTGGAGCTCCCCAGTCCTTCCAGCTGCCCAAGCAAAGGGAAAACCACCAGGCAGAGCCCAACCTTCCGTGGTGCAAAGCAAGAGGAGCTGCTGCAGGCTGGGGAGCTGATTTGTAAGGATTCACAGGAAGGTTTAACAACTCTTTTATCTTTGGTTCCCTTCTGGTGTTATTTCAACGTTGATTTGCATAGTCAATATAAAACTCTTTACATCTAAACTGCCTGCAAGGATGACACCATCAATCCTCAACTCTATTCACAAAATTTATTATTTGTTTCAATTTAAGAGAGATCATTGCCGGATTACACAGTTGCTGATGAGGATTTATATTTACATTTACAGCAAGCAAAAGACACATCCTAATTTTTTTTTTTTAAGTCATCTACACTAACGTGAAAGAGGGAACCAAACCCAAATCAGTGTGTATACACTCCTGAATGCCTGCAGAGCCTGTTCTGCCACAGCTTTCCTTCAGACAATATTGCAAATTAGTCAGCATCTGTATCACAGCAGAGCATGAGCTTGATCAGAAGAAAGAATTAAAGGATATTACTCAGACAGGCCTTAATCTTACGTGGCTGTGAAATCAAACACTCACATGTGTTAGAAAACTGGGATGCAAAAGGCACCAGTTGGGTGTCTGTGACATCGTATCAGACATCAGGAACCCACCCCCACGTGTTAAACAAGGGTGGTAACACCCAGGATGGAGTCACCCACAGAGAAATGTCAGGTCACATGAAAAACAGGACTGGGAAGATTAAGGGGGGAAGGAACTGAGTTTCAGGAGACATTACACTTATCTGGCCTGACCTGTTGAGCAGCATCGAGCTTGTAAGGCAGCAGATTTCACCAATAAGTCTTTCAACATAAATCTCACAGGATTTGGGGAAAAAAAACCCAAACAGGGATGCATCACAAACAGCTGAACTCTGGTTTCCCACATAACTCAAGGAAGAAAATAACCAAGCTGTGATAATACTCTACATCACCCACAGAAGTTCATAAAAGTTACAGCTTCTCTGAAAAAAGGGTGTTTGAGTGTGAAATGACCTGAACAGAAGCTGAGTGGTAATTTCTACCTCGGAAAAACTAAAGCAGAATTGTTTTCCAGGACAACAGCAGGAGAAATGCTGCATCTATGTTGCTCTCCATGGGCAGCTGGATCCTCCTTGGAGGGCTGGTGTGATCACCCCAGGAGTGCCCTGCCTGCCTGGCCCTGCCAACACCTGCTCTGCCCACCTTCCACAGCAGGAACAGGCAACTTCCATCCCCTCCAAAAACATCACACTGAGAACTGATAAGGTTATTTGAACTGATGTGCAAAGCACAGTCAAGATCATTAAAGCAGCACAGAGACCTGCTCACAGCCCTCCCAGCTCCAGCTTGGATCTGCCTGAGCCTGAAATGGTGCCCTTTGGGATCAAGGTTTCTCTTCATTTTCCTGAATTATCACCTCCAGAAGATAACAGATCCTGGAATGACTCATCCACGAACGAAACAATCACTACATGATTGCTGGAGAGGAAAACAGCTTTCTCACACACAACCAGGATGAGAACTGGCCTCTCACTAAAGGTCTTAGAGAAGAGAAACGTGTTCACTTGTACCCTCCTCTCATTCACCTGGTTTGTCTGTTTTATTTTCCACCATATTTTCCTTTCCAGTTACCAATTATTAGAAGTGTCTCACAGTGGAACAGCCCTGGCACAGGGTGCCCAGAGCAGCTGTGGCTGCCCCTGGATCCCTGGAAGTGTCCAAGGCCAGGTTGGATGGGGCTTGGAGCACCCTGGGCTGGTGGAAGGTGTCCCTGCCCATGGCAGGGGGTGGAATGGGATGAGCTTTAAGGTCCTTCCAACCCAAACCAGTCTCTATGACAATTTGCACACAGAACAGTCACCCCAAAGATCAGGTGTCTATCACATAAAGTGCAGCTCTATTGTTCAGAGAGATCAGCTCCACTGTCCCTGTTCTGATTCTGGATCAGATGAGCAGAGCAGGAGCCAAAGCCCAGCACAGGAGTCTGACATCTGTTGTTTTCACCAGGGTTTGCATCAGACCTTCAGCCTGCTAGAAACCCACCGACCCCAGGCAAGCACAGATACATCCCTGCAAGCATCCAGCCCTCCCCACTGTGCTCAGGAGCCTCCAAAGGGAGGCAGTGATACAGAGCTGAGCTGAGGAACAGCTGAACTCTCACCCACTCCATGAGGCAGCTCTGCCCAAGGCAGCCTCGGTGTGCAGTAACAATAAGCTCCTAATGCAAAATAAAGACCATCAAACTCAGGCAGGCAGAGGATGATTCCAGCCATGGATGTCCAATCCCCTTCTTTTTGCAGTTTGAAGACTGAGTCTGCATCCTGCTCAGTGCCAAGCCTCTGCTACTGTCACTGGGGCCACCTGAACATCCCAGCCATGTCTTCTGGGCAGCACGTGGGGCTGCTTTACTAATGCATTAACAGTAATAATAAAAAAGTATGGCTTCCTTACCTATATATATATATTTGTTGTTGCTTTTTAATCACTGATGAACACCTGTCTTGGAAATGCCCTAAACCTGGAAGGAACCAGTAACCCAGGAGCTGCAGAGCCTCCTGGCAGGCTGTGAACACCAACACAGGTCTCCTCAGCCCATGCCCTGCTCCTGTCCCAGCCCAGATGTGCTCGTAGGGACTGCACAAGGGTTTACAATCAACTGATGCTGCAACCAAGTTACTACAAAGTTACTCAAAGACGAGTCAGAAAGGAAAATAGTGCCCAGTGGATTCAATCAGCCATTGTGGAGCCCAATCTGCTCAGAACCCACTGACACACCTGGCTGAGGAGCTGCCAAAGCAGCAGGTGCTGCTAAAGCTTCCACAGCACAGCAGCTGGGTCAGGAGGTTGCTATTGAAACAAAAAGTGACCCAAAGAAGCAGAGACTTTACTCACTGAGGGCCCCAGTTGCCAGCCCAGTGCTGTGCCTGAGCCCTGGCAACCCCATGGCACATGAGGGGAGAGACACACCAGGTCAGCCCGTGTGCCCCAAGCACTGGCACTACTTGGGGCCAAACTCTGTAGTTTGCTACCAAGTGCCAATATGAATTTGGTTATTAAAATGCCTCACATTTTACACCAATCCCTAGTGAAATGTGCTTGTGCTGAATTGCTGACTTTGAACTTGCCCTACAAGCATCACTTTCTACACCACAGGTACATGCAAATTATATTGAAAAAATAATCTCCCTGATCCCAAGCACATCTTTTCATCACTTGATTTCCAAGCACCTTGGAAGGGGTGGGGAAGACAATCTGCATTTTTCACATTTCAGAATAAAAGAATTAAAAAAAAATAAATAGAGGAGGTATTGTCTGACAAAATCCACTTCCCTAGAGTGTGGACAAAACCCATTTAATGGGGAAAGAATGGAGAAGAGAAAGTTCTGAGGTGACCTTAGAGCATCTTGCAGTGCCCAAAAGGGCTCCAAGAGAGCTGGAGAGGGACTTTGGACAAGGAATGGAGGAACAGAATGAGGGGGAATGGCTTCCCACTGCCAGAGGGAAGGATTAGGTGGGGTATGGGGAAGGAATCCTTCCCTGGGAGGGTGGGGAGGTCTTGGCACAGGGTGCCCAGAGAAGCTGTGGCTGCCCCATCCCTGGAAGTGTCCAAGGCCAGGTTGGATGGGGCTTGGGGCAACCTGGGATGGTGGGAGATGTCCCTGCCCATGGCAGGGGTGGCACTGGATGGGCTTTAAGGTCCCTTCCAACCCAACCAGTCTGTGATTCCATGACTGTGGCAATAAATTTGGAGAAGATGAGAAGCAAACCCTCCCCAGGGAGCCAAGAGTGCAAAGATGTGCCCGTGGGTCCCAGCAGAGCTGCTCTGCCCCCCCAGCACCCACCAGCACAGGGGCCTCAGCACTGCACACACGTGGGGAAGCCCAGGAACCCACGGGGGAAAGCAGCACTTTTCATTTGCATATCTGTAAAACCAGCTTAAATACTGCTTAGTCATTTCCAAAAGCACTCGGAGAAGTGACCCAGAAATGAGCTGGAAAATGTTCCATGTATTCATCATCACTGCTACTGCCAGACACGGGTGAAACAGCCACCAGCAAAGGGAAAAAAAGATTAATGTCTCCCTCCATTGCTCTCCTTCACCTCTTAACGTGAGTTTCTTTCACATTTTAAGGCAGTAGGGCTTGTTTTGCAAAGTTAAACACACACACAAATCTCATCAATTCTTCTGTTGTGGTCTGGAAGTCACCAGAACCATCTAGGACTTGTCCATATGGCAAAAATTCAAATAGTACTTCTGTCAATTTGGAACTGAAACCACCTCAATTCAGCCTTTCATACAAACACTCACTGGGGACAAGGCTGGAGAAGGGTCAATCCACTTCCACTGTGAACTGAACCCAACCAAGCATCAGTCAGTTCTTCCACACAAAGAGCAAATGCAGTTTAATAACCTGAGCCAGAATTAATTCACCCCCTTCAGCCTGAATGTGCCTTTAGTCCGAGCCCATCCCCCTGGAACGGGCAACCCCTGTGCCAAAGGGGAGATGTGCCCAAGAACAGTGGGGGTTTATTTTATTTTAATGTAAACAGTCACAAACTCAGCCAAGACACCAAGTTAACACTAAAAAAACACATGGAATATCCAACTGAGTTCATTTTAACATTTCTTCACTCAGTTATATTTCCAGACAGAAAGACCCAGTAGGAGCATATTTAATCTGAGCAGCATCTTGTGATGATTTATGTTAATTGATATTTAATGGGGTAATTTTAGCCTGGTGCCGTTAGCTTTGAAACCTGAGAGATTAGAAAGATCTGACAGTGGAGGTTCTCTGTGTACAGAGGAAATTGTGAAGCCAGAAATGCTGAATTCTCTAGAAAACATTTCACCAGAGTTGTCTTCAAAGTGGATAAACAGAAATCCTTCAGAGACATCTTGGTAATGTCTCCTTATTGCAGTGGAGTGATGGGGGAAGAGGGGAGGGAGGGAAGGGGAAAACGTGGCAGCTGTGGGATCTGGGAAGAGAGTGGGCAGCAGGGTTGGAGAGGAGACCTGGGGAAGGGAAGGAGCCCCTGAGCACAGAAACAGGGGGGGAACAAGAAACCCAAGGTGTGCAAGGGGTGAGCTCACAGCACATCCCATGGGAACTGTAACACTGAGCAAGTCACAGAAACAGCCTCGAGAAATAAATGAGCACAAACTGGGAACACAAACTGGATTTTTAACTTTCTTCTCCCTTAGAGCAAGAGAAGTCAGGAAATCAGATGCTACAGGTACTCCAAGCCTGGGAGGCCTTTCCACACAGCAGAACAACTGCTGAGCAGGGGGTTTTCTTTGCTCTGTGACATGTGGGGGACCCTCACCATGGCCCTCCTGGTTAGAGGTCCACCACAGGCTCATTAACTGGTATCTAAGATTTTGTCCTACCATTACCTGTAAGTCACATTTCTGATCCCTTTCCTTTGTACATCCCTTCCATTAAAGCTCTTTATTCCTGCAGTCAGCCATTTGTTTCTCAAGCCCAGCATCCAGGGTAGATAACACTCAAAAAGCATCATTAATCCCTCCTCCTTTGGTCCTCCCAAATTCAGTTACATATCAGGATCCTCAGACACTGGGACTTCTCAGTCATTGTTTCCCTGCTGTCTCCCAGATTCCAGTTTTACCTTCACAGAACACCCCCCCAAACCCTCCAGCCAGCAGCTGAGCCCTCAGAGGTTTTGTTTCAGTGGGGACACCTGAATCAGACCTTTGACTCATCATTCCCTTCTCCACTCCCACCCAGACAGGGAAGATGGAGCATTTCTCCTCTTCCCCTCCCTCACCCCCACACAAAGAGCAGGATCGATGCCAGCAGGTAACTGGGGACACCCTGGGTGACCACACAGCACCCAGGCTGGATGCACCCCTGAACACATTCCTTCCTTCCCACTTCACCTGCGTGTGTTCCTTCCTGCATGCAGGAGCACACAGCTGCTTGCATTGGCCTTCCTTTCCCTGAATTTCCCAAATTCATCTCAGAATCCAGCAAAGTGATGCCCTGTGTGAAGTCAGCCTCCATCTCCTGCCCCAGCATCTCCCTGGAGCCCAAGGAGACTGCACCCCAGTGGCACCAGTGGCCAACCTGCCAGCACCCCAGGGAGGGGGCATTGCCCAGCTCAGCCCCTTCCCCTGGGAAGCACCAACTCCCCTCCACATATGGAAACAAATAAATACTGTGCTTACAAATACAAAGCCGACTACTCTTCAAATGAACTTGGCTTTTTAAGAATCCCCTGTTCCTCACCTTGATTATTCCTCTTTCACAGTGCTTTAAAACACCGTGAGAGCTGGGTAAACACACTTCTCAGTGCAACCCAAGGCCAGCCAGAGGCCCTTTTTAATGCTGTGCAGGTCTGTAAGTGCTCCAGGGATGGAGCAGCTGCCCAAGGGTTTGTTTGCTCCTTCCTTCAGGAGAGTTCACTGGGCTCTTTTCCCCCTTGCTTTCCCCTCCTGCATGTAAAGATCACATCGATCTTTAGCACTGCATAATGACAAGCCTTCCCCTCCTCACCAGCCTCTAACAAGGATGGTTATTTCAAACACTTTTAAGTATATTCCTTTGATTTGTACATTAGTATTCGCCAGGCAGGGGAAAAATAGGACAAAAATAGGACTTGCTCTAATGCTGTCTCATCTTCTGTTTATTCCTTATTATTTCCACCCCGTGTGACTATGTAGGTCAAACAGATCAAATTGATTTGGGTGCATCTGTCCCAACACCAGTAAGAGGGAGGTGGAGTGACCCAGGTGCCGGGCTCTCCAAAGGGAACGGCTGCGTTCGCTCCCTGAACTGGGATAACTCCGACCCATTTATCAAACTTCAGTTCTACAGCCAACATTTCATAATCTGCTTAGAGCTGCATACCTGATCCAGCCAAAATTCCCTTGATGCTCCTAATTCCAGGCCCCGGGCACCCTCAGACAATGCAGAGACAGACAGTGAGGGGGTGCAGACACAGGCAGAGCCGGGGTGGGGACGGGCTCTGCTCCAGCTCAGCCTGGAAATCTGCCCTTTCTGGGGGAAACAGATTTGCAGCAACATTTGGATGATTTGCTGCTAAAGGCCATGTCTCTGAAGTGGCCTCTCAGGACAGTCCAGCCAGAAACGTGGCTGGCAGGACTGCATGGGAGCAGGGGCATCCCAGGGTCACCTGGCTCTGGGGGAGTTGCCCATTCAAGGCAAACCCGACCACAGGCAAGCCCAGCCCATTCCCTACACACCTTGCTATTAAGAAAAATAAAAATATCTCAGGAAACAATAACCCCACACTGTTTCTTAACCAAGCATAAGTGGTTTTCAACAAAAATTGAATCAAACTCAATTCAAAGGCAGAAAGCCCCAAAACTGTAAGGATGCACATCCCATCCTTCCCCTGCTGCTGCTTGGATGTGCTCGAGCATGAAACCATCCACCTCATTTCCCACCCATGCAAGCAGAAGCTGGAGGACTTGAGCTGAGCCCAGTACCTCTCCCTGGAATGTGGGAGCAGCTCAGCAGCAGCCCAGCCATGGCCAGGGGTCCTCACTGGGGCCACCAAGCCAAGCTCTCTGGGTGGATGAGAGACCAAAGGACGAGGGCATCCCATGTGCTCCTCTCCAGGATCACCTCACTTCATTTTTAATGCCCTTGGAAAGATTCCCCACCTCCCAGCACAGCCCTCCATCCACCTGGGAGATGCCACCAGCTGCCTCAGACCTGTTCACCTCTTGCCTCAGAACAGAGGCTGTGTCACACACAATCCATTTCTCCTCAGCCAGCCCACACTGATCAGAGTTATTGCATCCTTCACAGAAAATAAAGCTACTGCTATGAAATGCAGATTTGGAGGAGAAAGGCTTTCTGTGGATGAGGGAGGAACCCAGGGTCTGACAGAACTCTGAACTCAATGTCCTCCTTGTAGGGAAACACTCAGTGCACCATTTCTGATCAATTGTACTTTCAAGTCATTTTCATATTTATGGGTGACTGAGAAAACACTTGAACTGGCAAAATAATTCACATTTGTTTACACAGACAAACCCAAATTCAATAATGCAGCCCTTTTTTAAATAAATAAAGTCATGCATTACAAAAAGTGCATTTAGAGTCATTCTCTGTAGAAAATTCACAGCATGAACTCCAAAGTGCTCCTTTTTCTGCTCTCAAGTGAAAACCTTTCTAATGTGTACGTGATACACTTCATACTCCTCTAATAAAATAACCAAGACCTGAATTTCTGTTGCTTCTACAAATTTAGACTCATTAATGACAAAACTTCCACTCAGCTTCTGAGACCCAGAGCAAGGTCCTGGCAAAGCTACATATTGTTGTGCAGGAGAAGACTCAAAGCTCCTTCTGCCAATAAAAGGGGTTGTTTAACACACAGATTTGTGGGGTCTTAGGAGCCAGAAGCTGCCAGATGGGAATCACTGGGGAGAAATTCAGGTCTCAGATACTTCACAGCAAATGAGCGACTTTCTTTGGGAACTTTGAACCATATCAGAGCCCTGGCAGCACCCCTGGAGAGGAAAGCTAAAGGGTTTTTCTCACTATTATCTGCTGATATTCAAGTCAAAGAACAAAGTCAAAAGCACAGATATTGCAGCAGCTGAATATGCATCCCGCGGCAGCAGCACCCATCCCAATCCAGTTTGGATCATCACTTACCTGCACAAACACCCTCCCTGCCCTGGGCCACTCGTCTCCTCCCGCTGCCACCTTCTCCTGCCGCTCTCCCCCAGCTCCTGCCCCATTTCTTATCTCCCTCATCGCCTCCGAATTGGTCCCACCTGTGTCCCGGCTCCTGAATCCCGCTGCGTTCCCCACCTCCCACCCCCGCTCCCTGCTCTCACAGCGGGATTGCTGCTCTGGGCATGACTGTTTTCTTTCCTTTCTTTTTTCCCCTTCCTTCCTCGTGTTTTCTAAAGGGAACAGCATTAAATTCCCCCTCTCCATTGCTAATTTATTTTCCGTTTTAAGCCCAGTTTCCTCAGTGAACAGCCACAGGTGCTGAAGGACTCCCTTCAATTGTTCTCAGCTGGCGCAGTGGCAGCACCTGGCTCCAGGAATCTCGACGTGCGGGGGAAACAAACCGCACTTGTCACATCCCACTATTCCTCCACAGAGAAAACCTGTGCTCTAAAGAGGTTGGGAAGGTGCCAAGGAAAACAGGGCACGAATATCGAGCCCTGGAAACGAGGGAGAAGGAAAAGAAACTGTCCCGCCGGAGAAGATGGGGAAGGATGAACATCCTTCCTTCCCGGGGAGGGATGTTCTGTGCTGTCCCAGGGACTCGCCCTCTGGAAGTTCACACTCATTGTCTGCGCCATCAGCGCAATTCCCTTAATCTGTTCTGCCTCTCGGTTTTCCATCTGCAGGAGGGAGATAATACATCTCGCCTCCAATCCCTTTGTTTTCTGCTGCTTAGACGGTAAATTCTTTAGAGCAGGGACCGGCCCATTGTGTCCTCAAACAAAGCCTTGAAGAATGGCTTTGGGTTGGGTCTTTCAAGTCGATGTTAAACCCCCCAAACCACCTGGCACCGACCCAGAATTCTGCCTGTTCTCCTCAGGAGCAAACAGCCCTCAGATGCTTCTGTTTACCTTCCTTGTGGTCTTGGAAATTGTCTGAAGAGTTATTTTTGTGCTTTCTTATGACTTTAAATTAAAAAAAAGTAATGTTGAAATCATATATAATAACTCCCATGTATATTTATTTATTTTTAATTACATTTTACATGTGCCCTGAATTTAATTTTGCCCCAAAATGCTCTTAGGGGATTTGCACAGTTATTTTATTAGACCTAATTTTCAATCCATTTAGATGTATTTATGCACCTTTAGACCGAATTAATTCAGACATTTAAACCACAGTAATGAATTGAAGGACAGCAGTGTAGACACAGAAAGAAATTCTTTCCTTCTGTAGAGCTGATATTTCTAAACTCAGCCTTTGGAGTCTGTGGAGAGTCCAGGGATCTTTGTTAAGCTACAACATCTGACAATCACTGTTTGAGAAGATGCGCATTGAGAAAGTCTTTCCTATTTGAATGTCAGGAAATCAGAAATATTCTCATAAATTCAATTTTTTTCACATCTTCCATCAAAGCCTCTGTTAAAAGGTCAGGATCTGCACTTGTTCTTTTAAAATTCCTCCTGCAATTTCCCTTCCTGTGGTAAGTACAAGGAAAGGCCCCACAGCCTCACACCAAAACACTTCAGGGGGACTCTTCTTGCTCCTGATTGCCAACAAATTTCAGCATCCATAGGCAAAAATGATGAATTTCATAGGCATAATGAGGCTGATGGTCACAGTCAACATTAGATAAAGTATTTACATTTCATGCTTTCTCTGAACTGAGAGCTCCCTGAAGCCTGGGAGCCTGAATATGCTGAGATGAATTATTATTTTATTGACATTTTCAAACTACTCCTCTAGTTTTTTTTTCCTTCAGACAAAACTATTTCAAAACCATTTGCTGAACCTGACCCACATTTCAAAGAGGTTCCACTCTGCTGCCTCTGCTCCTCTCGCTGCTGTGACTCCACCACTGCAGGAGCTTGCTCACATCCAAGCTTTTCATCTCCTTATTGCTTATTCACACTCCATCCCAGCCCCAAGAATTCGGGAGCTGCTGCCATCCCAGGGATCTTGGATGGCTCCGAATAACCCTGAGTTAATGCAGAATAACAATCAGCATCCTGGCTCTGGGATAGGGATTTCTCCAGCTCCGTGCAGAGCACGTGTCCCTGGAGCTGATGCTGCTGGGAACAGCAGGGAGGTGCAGGTGAGGATGCTCTGACCACGCTGCCAGAGGAAGGGAATCCACAGTTACTTGGGTCAAACCACCCAGTTCAGGAGGATCAGTGCCAGTGACACCTGCTCTGCCTGGCCTTGCTAAGGACAATGGATACAGGGACGTGCCTGACCTGCTCATCCTGGGCAGCATCTCAGTCCCACCCAGATGGGAGCATTTGGTACTTTTACCACAGAGAAAATCCACCCTCAGGTCTGTTTGAAACATCCCAGAGGAGCTGTGGATCCCCCATCCCTGGGAGTGTCCAAGGCCAGGTTGGATGGGGCTTGGAGCACCCTGGGCTGGTGGAAGGTGTCCCTGCCCACAGCAGGGGTGGCACTGGGTGGGCTTTAAGGTCCCTTCCAAGCCAAACTCCTCTGGGTTCCAAGATCTCTTTCATGTCAGTGCCAAAAAGCTCCATCCCTGCTGGGCTCCTGGAGCAGCCCTGGGAGGCTGAGGGAGGGTTTCCTCTGATTTCCAAGAAAATAGTCCCTGAAAAATAACTCCCAGATATTCAATCTGCATTTGAAAGTCGGGTTCTACCTTCCCTTACTACAGTTGCAAAACCCCTGCTTTCTAATTCAGATGGAGTAACAAAGCTGCACTTCCAATGACTGTAACTAAATGCAGTTAACCTTAAAGTCACTTTTACAAACACAGCAGATTTATCTGGATTTAAATTTTACTTCTTGTGCAAAGGCTTAAGAACAGGTTCCTCCCCATTATTCAATTTAACAATAATAATAAAAACCTCCATGACAACTATAACAAAAAGACTCTGATAAAGCCTGAAACCTTTCTGATAATGAAACGTACAATTTCCCTGTTTGAAGCATATTTCCCCAGAGAACATTTTAAAAAAGATATAGAAGAACTGTCATTTCAAACTGTTAATGTAAAGGGCCATGGATGAGAGCAGCACATGTGAAAAAAAAAAAACCACTTGGAGAAAAGCTGAAGAAAAAATAGTGGGTGGGAGAGACGAGACAACTTAATGCAGTGTCTCATTAGGGCAATTACAGGAGTCAATAAAAATGGGCAAAACTGGAGAAGAGTCACTTTGCAGCTGGGTGCAGTTTGTAGTTAATCCCGAGGCACAGGTCAGCTCAGCCAGGGACACCTTGCCTGGCTGCCAGGGTGCAGAAGATGGACCAGCCTGGCCACTGCTGTCCTGCTCCTGCCTTTGGTTTGCCCTGATAGCCTCTCACCACCCCACTGCTCTTTTAAATCAGCCTATAATCACATATCTCTAAAGTCCTTTTAACAACATTAATTAAGAGCAGATGAACTGACACAGAAGGAGCAGTAACAGCATTAATTAAGGTTAGTCCTACCCTCACTCAAGTCTTAATTTCCAGGTTTTCTCATCAATACCTTTTCATCACAATGCCAGGGAGGAACTAATGCTCTGAGAGGAAGGAGACTCCTTGAAGAGGATCAAGCACTCGGGAAGCCAAAATACCCATTAGAAGTCCTGGATTAATGAGCTCAGTAGCAGAGAGTTGCAGAGGGGTGCTGAGTCTCTGAGGGGTCTCCAGCACACGGGAATTTTCTCTTCAGGCTTCACTTCACACACCACATGTGGATAATTGTTTGTTATGTAAGATTTTAGTCAAATTGCATCGGGTTTTTTGTACTAGTGAGTATTTTTACAGGAGCAGGAGGCTCCTTACTTTTAACACGTCCACCATTCCCAAAATGAATGAAAATTTAAACCGGCCCATAAACGTACATTGTTCACAAGTTTAGATTCTTTCCTCAACTGGAGAAAGACCTGAGAAATGTCCTGAGCATCTCAGAGCATATTTACTGCTCTTGCAATTGTATTTGCATGAATTTCATAATCCCTGTAGCCAGGAGTTACTGTGAGAAGTTACACTCTCACTGAACTAATTGTTAACCCTTTCCATGGTTTGGAATTCTGGGGGTTTGAGGCAGGCTTATGTCTGCAAGGTTTTAAAAAAAACCCTGTAATTCCTCCCTTTGTTTCCACAGCTCTATTTGTGGCTCTTTGCTCCTGTCTCACCAGGACCTCAGAGATGCTGCTGCTCACTCACTTCCCAAGCAAGCTGGGATCACTAATCCCCAGAATAATGTTCCTGTCAACAAGGTGTGAATTTAAAACCTCATTTGGAGATAAAGAGTGATAAAGTGCAAAGGGGGGGTAAAAAAAAAAATCAAGTAAATTAACCTGAGAAATTCATTTTAACACAAAGAAAAACCAATAATACTGGGATATATTTGCCTCCTCTTAGGATCCACCCCAGCAGTGCCCAGGATCATCACGGGCTGGATTTTCACTCACCAGTTAGAGCTGAGCTGGGCCAAGCAGAGCTCCAGCACAAGCGTTTTTGAAGCTGCCAGAGCAAGGCTTTACCGCTGACACTGAGGGATCAGGATTCTTAGGCAGACATTAAAGATATCATTGATTCCCTCTGTGCTGCCAAGAAAAAGGCACTAATCCTCAGGCAGGTGGGGCTGGGATTCTCACAGCATCCTGTTCATCCTCAGCCCTCGGTTCGTGCCCAAGGCCAGTTCAGCACAAATACTCTGTTCTGCCAAAGCACAAAGCAGATTTCACCACAAATCTTCCCATCACATTGCTGCTGTTGACAAAACCAGCACATCCACCTGACTAAAACCACCAGCACTTAATTAATTGCCAAAGTAACGTGCACCTTGTCTCCATCAATTGGGATCCTCCAGCCAGGGGACAGCTGTTGAAAACTCAGCAATCCTGGCAGCCAGAGATCAATCCATGTTAAGAGTGGACAGGACACTCTTCTGCATGAGAAGACACTTTATTAGCCTGTTAGACTGTTGGCAGGGGTTTCTCTTTTCAGAGCTCTGGGAGAAAAAGTGGGGTTGGTGATTCCTGGGTAGGTTTTGTGCTTGTCTCTGAAAGCCCATGAGCCAAACCCTGAGGTCAGAGCAGCCTCAGCCATTCTGCTGCCAAATTCCCTCCTGCCAAAGAACACCTCTCGACACACTGTCATTACAGCACTTTGTATATTCTTAGAACCATAGTGGCACTTAGAAGTCCTACCTGAGCCTAAACCTGTGGTTTTGCAGTTGGTTCCCCAGGAGAAGCAGCCCCAGCCTGGTGCCAGCAGCCCAGCACTGCACCCAAACAAGCAGAAGATCCAGTCTCAGGCAGTTCTTTGTCAAAATTAAGAATAAAAGCAAATCTGCTAAGGGGAGACAGGAGAGAGCAGCCCCTGAGCTCCCCCCTGCAGCTCAGTGCCCTGGCTGAGCTCCCAGCCCTCCATCCCCACCACAGCTCGAGCCCATTAGCACCAATTCCCATCTCTCTCAGGGCTCTCACCTGCAAGGCCATTTGCTCCCTGGCTTCTATTTTTAAAATTGCTGTAGCTTGTAAAAGTATTTTGCTCAGCAGTGACAGGCTGTCACTCACTGGACATGCCCCTTCCCTGGGATAAGTGTCCCAGGTAATTCCCTAAGCACAGACACTTCCCTTCCAGGCTCTGCAGGGCAGGAGAGGGGTTTGCAGTCACTGGGTCCTGTATCACAGAATCATGGAATGCCTTGCAAAGGACCTTAATGCCCATCCATCCCACTCCCTGCTTCTCTGGGCACCCTGTGCCAGGGCCTCACCTCCCTCACAGGGAAGGATTTCTTCCCAATATCCCATTTTTCCCTGCCCCCTGGAAGTTTGGAGCCACTTCCATAGGGAACACCCCAGCAAACCAGTGCTCCAGCCCAGGCTCCATCTCCCCTCAAACCACAGCTCCACTGAGGAACCTTCAGAACACCAGGAATAATGGAAAGCACAAATCTGAGAGGTAAAGCTGCACAAACCCCAGTGCAATTTTATTTCATTAAATAAGTGGCATTTTTTCATTTGTCTTCATGGAGCACATTAAAACCAAAAAATCTCAGTCAACAAATATGACAAGAAGATTCATGAGCAGTACAAACAGTTCAGTTGAGAAGGATCATGTTTTCCCCCAGCTGTGTTTAAACTGCACCTCGTTATTGTTGTTATTTTTGTGCTGTATTTATTATAATTTAAGTGAAAAGGTTTAACATGATCTACAAGAACAGTAGGGGAGACAAACAGAACAGTTTGTTTGCTTTGCTACCTCAGTGACACCTTTATAACAGCACAAGAACAAGTCTTCAGTTCATGAACCCAACAGCATCTTCTCTAAATTCACCCGGGTGATTCAGGTCAACTTTCAAACTTTGCAAACTGCTCAGGAGGGGAGTGAGGAACAGCAGAGGGGGGGAATCAGGGAATTATAGAAAGGGTTGGGTTGGAAGGGACCTCAAAGCCCATCCAGTGCCACCCCCTGCCATGAGCAGGGACACCTCCCACCAGCCCAGGTTTCTCCAAGCCCTGTCCAACCTGGCCTTGGACACTTCCAGGGATGGAGCAGCCACAGCTTCTCTGGGAAGAGGGAGAAACACACACATTCATTTCTTAAAAATTCAAGGTGAAAAAGTAGCAGAAAAGCAAACCAAAGCAATAAGTATCAATAAACCACTGCCTAAAACCCCCTACAATAAGCTGCTGCAGAGGTACCAGAAATCAGCAGGTTTGAGGAACAGCTGATGTTTTCAATAAACTGCTACAACTTTTTTCCTAGTTCAGAGCAGGGATGTGACCCCTCAGCTCCTCCTGCAGCCTTTCCTTGCTGACACACAACGTGCCCTGCCGGGGTCAGAGGAGCCCCAGACCCACCCCAAAGGTTGGACTGGGTGATCTTGGAGGACTTTCCCAATCTGAGTAATTCCATGATCCCATGGTTGAAAGGCAGGCAAAGGAGGCCCCGCTCCAGTTCTGCAGGGGGTGTTTTTGCTGGGTTCTGATCCTCAGGAAAGTGTCATTATGCCCCAGGTGCACACTCAGAAACAGCCAGGGCTGTGTTCCCACACCCCCATTTACCATGAGCACAGCCCCTGCTGCACAGCTCAGGGTGCAATTATTGCTTCCCAGGCAGATGGATTTCTCAGAGCACCACAAGCCTGGCTGGTCTCAAGCAGGACATTTTATAGACGAGTTATCAGCCTCATTCCTCAGTGCCTCTGTGCTCAGACTTATTTCATTCTCTCCTGAAATGTAAGGAGATTCTTCCTGAGAAAATAAGCACAGGGTTGGGAGGCCTTTTTTAATAACAATTTGATTCTCTAGCAAAATACATTTATCACAGGTGGGAAAAACTGTATTTGTGATTTCTTTCATTTCTTCATGGATTTAACGCTCTTCACAGTTTACCATGTCACCAAAATATTCCTGAAGAAGGAAAGCTGCTTTTCCATGGACTACAGTGACTCTGCTCTGCAGCCCTGTCTCCCATGGAGGGGTGTTGGGGGTCTCCAGGTGTTACAGATGGACTTCTGCAGCTGCCCTGGGCTCCTCCACAGAGCTGGAACAAGTCATTTCTCCATTTCCACATTCCCATTAGCTAAACAAGTGCAAACAAGCTGTCACTCCTCGGGGCTGATGCCACCATGGTCGCTGCAGGCAGATGGAAAATTGATATTTTTGTGTCAACTTCCAGGGAACCATAAAGTGCAAAATCACTTCACCCAGGAACCAACATTCTGCTGGAGGAGATGTTCCGAAGCACTGGAACAGACATCAGACTCCCAGTTCACAGAATCCCAGGATCACTGAGGCTGGAAAAGCCCTCCCAGCCCATGGATCCCCCCTGTGCCCCATCCCCACCTTGTCCCCAGCCCAGAGCTCTGAGTGCCACATCCAGGCCTTCCTTGGGCACCTCCAGGGCTGGGGACTCCAAAGCTCCCTGGGCAGCCCCTGCCAATTGTCCATCCCAGTTGTCCCAGACTTGATGGAGAATCAAAGCATCAAAGCATCTTTTCCTAGTTTGGAACATCCTTCACTGTAGCCAGGGTAGACACACCTTGAGAAGGTAATTTCCTTTTTATGTTGCCAATCATAGAATGGTTTGGTTTGGAAGGCACCTTAAAGATCATCTGGCTACTCTGAGATTTTCTGTCCTGCTGTCAGACAGAAAAACCACAAACCCACAAAAAGTCATTTAATTAATTTCTATTGTCAATATAATTTCTGTGCGTTCAAGTCCTACCACAAAATTACCTGCTTTAAAAATCACTAAACCATCTCTATTAGTGCTGGATTCTATTTCCATAAAAATAACAACTTCCAGCCAAATTTGAGATGACAGTTTGCCTTTAACTTTTTATTTATTCCTTCCATTTTTTTATTAGATTGGATTTGGCCTCGATCCTGCCCATTAGGAGTTTGTCTTGATGGGATCAACATGGGAAACAGCTCTGGGTACTATGTCTTGTCTCTGCTGTCTGGGCTCTTCTGAGCTGTCATTAAATCCAAGTATTACATTTCAGCCACCACTGGATTAACCTGCATCTTACTATTTCATAGCCAAGCTGTGGATAGCAAGCAGAGGTGCTTGTAAAGCAGGGAATGCATGGCTGTCCCAGGAGAACAGGCCACATCCATGGGGAAAAGGAACTTGGTCCAGTGAAGCTTCCTTTGGCAATAAACTTCTGGCATTAACTTAGCTGGGTTTCTCTCAAGGTAGCTAAAAACTAATTTGCGTGTAAAAAGTTCAGACTGATGATAAATTCATTTTAAAGGTAAATTGGTGCCACTTTGATGACAAGCCACAAGTATGGGGTGCACAGAGGGCTCCCAGTGCCCCCAACACTCACACCCACCGTGGCACAACTCCCCAGGGCTCCTTATCTGGCATCTCACTTCAAGGAGCCCGTGGGTTGTTGTTGCTGGGAAGAGAAGCTGCTGCACTTCCTAAGGCTCAAACCCTCCATTCTCAGAGAGGAAAAATTCCTGCTGTCCTGCACATGGAACCTCCCAGTGACAATCCTGCAGGATGCAGGTCCCTCCTGTGTCCCCAAGTGCTGCACAGAGCAACTGCACCCCTGACCCCAGTTCTGTGTGCAGAAGTACCCTGTGTGGAATTATGAGACTGAAGTGAATGACATGGAAACAAACCTCCATTCTGATGAGTGCACAGTTGCTGTTACTAAAATATTTATGGAGTGAGAAATTTATTAGGAAACTTTGCAGTGTGAGCTTGCAGGAGGCTTTGCTCTACACAACCCCTGTATGTCTTGTCTAGAAACCAAACTTGCAAAGCACCAAACCTGGGCATTTCCACCTGAGACAACACAGGGACACAGGTCCCTGAAGATCCTGAACCCTCAGTCATCAAAGATACTGAACAGAGAGAATCAAGATTTTATTATTTTTAAATTTGGATACATTTTGGTTCTTTCAACGAGGGCTACTGTGGAACCAAAAATCTTGTGGGGTTTTTCTTGGGTTGGTTTTGGACACAGGTAATCCAGACTGGAAATGCATCACTGGGATTAAACAGAATTTAAAATAAACACTGGTACCAGCCCAGAGCACTGGAAATGTGGGCTCACATCTTGAGCCTGACTCAGGCAGAGTTGGAGCCCCACAAGTCACACCTCAGTGCGTGTTCACCTTGTGGATAAATCTCTCCCACTAAAGTGTTCAAAACTTCTACTTTTTGGGTCTATCCTCCAGTATCAAAGAGAGCAAAAGCCTTGTTTTAAGAACAACCCTACTGCATCTTGTGTTGCACTCAAGCCTCAAAACCTGCTGTGAAAATACAGCCAAAACAAAGCAGGAACATTTCCAGCAAAGAGGATAAAAGCTGAGTATTAAGAGGGAAAAAATAGTCTTTCTTGAAGGCTGTGGAATATTCCTCAGAAAAGTTTATAAAAGAACTGAGGCATCTGCTGGGACCGGTCTGGCTGCACAGATCCCATCTATTGGGAAGGAATCCTTCCCTGGGAGGGTGGGGAGGCCCTGGCACAGGGTGCCCAGAGCAGCTGTGGCTGCCCCATCCCTGGAAGTGTCCAAGGCCAGGTTGGAGGGGGCTTGGAGCACCCTGGGCTGGTGGAAGGTGTCCCTGGCCATGGCAGGGGGAGAACTGGATGGGCTTTAAGGTCTTTCCAACCCAATCCATCCTGTGATTCCATGGAAGGAGCTGGCACAGGAGCTGCACTGACCACCCCTGACCCCAGATGGGAAGGGAGCACCTGAAGGGGGCAGAGTGGGGATTGAGGGGATGGGACCAGGACAAAAGGTGCCTGAAACTGTCCAAGGGCATCAGCCAGATCCCTGTCCAGCTTCCTGCCTTCCCACCAACCTCAGCCACTGCTGCAGCATCCAAAGAAAACACTGGAAAGCTGCGCTGAGACAAGTGTGTGTTTCCATCCTCTCTTCTCTTTACATTCACAGTCCTGTTTATGTATGGACACTCTTCCAGGGAAAGTTGGGATTAGGGACTTTGTGCAGGGTAGGAATAAATGGCAGCTATAAAAGCACATGCAACCTGGGCCTGGGTCATGTTTCAGGACAGCTCCAGCTGAGGGGTTTGGCTTTGCCAGCAGTTGTTTCACCCGTGAGTGCAGAGCCCAAACAGCTGTAAAACTGCGAGACAAGGTCTGGGGGAGCTCAGCCCTGGCAGGGGAGCACGAGGATCACACCAGCCAGGCCCAGATTAGCCAGCTTTTGGACTGGAAGCAGCAGAGCAGTTCCTGCAAGGATTGCCCTCGGGCTACAGCAAGGGCCTGTGCCAGTTCCCAGCTGTCCCCTCCCTGGCACTGCCCTGGGCTGTGCTCACACCCCTGCACATGGCTGCAGTGACCCCTCCCAGCTCCTCACCCTGACCCCTGCTCTCCCTTTGATCCAGGAGCACCTCCAGGCACAGACCAAGGTGGCAGGGACATGGCCAGGAGCTGCCATGAAGGGAAGAGCCACCACAGCCCTGCTGTCCATCCCCTGTGCCCATGTCAGGGCCCACAGCTCCTGTGGGGGGATGACCTGAGGCTCTGCTGGTGTGAGCAGAGGGAGAGCTGTTCCCACAGATCATCCTCGTCCCAGCACCCTCCCCCTGCACCCACCACACCCCAACCTCTCCACACTCCTCCCGTTGCTTTCCATCACAGTTTCTGCCTGTCCACCCCTCACTCACTCCCAGACAGGAGCCAAGCCCAAACACAACCCGGATGTGCTGCTGAAGGCCTTTGAGGCTGCTCAGTGTTCCTAAACCACAGTTTTTCTCTGTCAATCACATCATTGATCCTTCTGAGCCCAAACATCATCTCAGTGCCAGACACACAGGATGGAAAAGCCAAACCAGCAGGTGACAGGGCTGTGGGCACAGTGGCAGTCCATGGACACAGAGCTGGGCTCCATCTTCTCCTCACCCACCTCAGCCCAGCTCTGGTTCCTGCTCTCCCCTTCCAGCCCCATCCCCAAGCAAGACCTTAAAAACCAGGTCATATTTACAGCATAAAGATCTACCCAAAATAATATTTTTTATACCTATGTTTATATAGATACCAGAAAACACCCACATACACAACCATGTTCACAGACATCAAGCAGACCCATCATGAGGATGAAATTTTGAGACCTACGAGGGCTTGAACTGTCCCCTCCTCCCCCAGAGCTCAGGCAAGGCTTTTCACAAAAACCAGAGCCCCAAGAGAACTGTTGGATGTGCCCAGAACATGAGAAGGTTGCACCTGCCCCACAGCAGGCAGCACATGGGAAGGCCTCCTCTTCCCGTGTGAATCAGAGGCCGGGTAGTCCAAGTGTTCAGATGATGCCAAGGCACAGAAAGGCGATTTACAACCAGGAGCNCCTCCTCCTCTTCCCGTGTGAATCAGAGGCCGGGTAGTCCAAGTGTTCAGATGATGCCAAGGCACAGAAAGGCGATTTACAACCAGGAGCACGTCCCAGGGGTTGGGAACGCTTGCCAAGTTCATTTCAAAGGGCTGGGAAGGGAGGCACTGGCCAGCACCACCCCTGAGCTGAGGCAGAGGAGCAGATCCAGCAGCCCACTCTGCTCACACTGCATGTTAATGGCTCTCAGCATCCCAAATGACACAGCAAAACATCCCTCATCACACACAGCCTGAATCACAGGGCCCTTGGGCAGCACTGCTGGAGCCACTCTGTCCAACAGAGGCTCCTTCCCCCAGGAGGGAGCAGGATCCCCATGGGGAGGTCCCGGTGGTTGCCCCACAGCAGACGTGTCCAAAGGGCTCCCCCCTGCCCCTGTCCCCAGCTCTGCATGGGCACAGGGCTGGGAAGGGGCTTTGCTGCCACACACAGCCCCCAGGAGCTGGACACCCACCCCAGCACAGGCTCCATCCCACCCAGCAACCCCTGAGCTGCAAAGAATTCGAGTCACAGCAACCTCTGCAGAGCCACCACGCAGAGGTGGGACCGTGGCCCTGTGCTGTGGGGACACAGGGACATTAAAGAGCTTCCAGACCACCCCAACATACTCATCCCTGTCACTGGAGCTCCCTGCAGGGGCTGTGCAGGAGGGACCCGTGCTCAGGGGTGGACAGGGCACTTTCAGGACGGGTTTATTCCCAGCTGCATTGGGGGTGGCTCAGAACAGCTCCACTGCCCTCAGCACCAGGGCCCTGCAGGACCTTGGGAATCATTGGGAACGAGCAGAGCTTTAGGAATCCTTCTTTTCCTTTAGATTTCTCTCTGCCTGGGTACCCACTCCAGCACACTAATGACCTGACTATATTGGATTCCATGCTCTCCAAACAGCCTTAATTACATGCTTCGTATCTCCCAATATTATGATAAAATTCATCTTAGTCCAACGTCTGGGACAGTCAGCATTGTCACTCATTGAGATTAATTTGAATATCACTATAAATAGAAATAACAACATCTGATATTATGAAACAGAGTATTGTGTTGGATGGTTTTAATGCCTCCAAGCAAAACTCATTTAATGGAATAAAATACAGAATATAGCACATGTAGTTTTGCAGTATTAGTGTTATGAGATTCAAAACCAGATCAATATTTCTTTCATAAAAAATAATGCCTTGAAAGGATCCCTCCATTTGTCATTCCAGAGAGGTCACCTTATTTCATTTCAAAGAGTAAATTGGGAATTGCACAAGTGAACTTGCTGAATATCTGCTCTGGCTGTACCAGCTGCCTGTTCCTGCACCCCTGTTCTGCCCCAATTCCCAGTGAATCCTCTCTCTGTCCCTCTCCATGGATGAGCATCCCTCTCCTGGCAGAGCCACTCTCCTTCCAAATGACTCTTTGCAGTCCCTTCTCCCTCAAGAGAGACACTTGAAAACAGATTAAGCACCAAGATTATTGCTAATATTGAATTTTGCCTTGTCAAGAAAATGAATTTTACCTCCAAAACACCATGTTCCACAGGAATACATTCACAGCACCTCCAACCTCCCATTAGCATCCCCACATGTGAAACTATTGAAGGGAGGGTTTTCCTTTCCTTTTGATTTATACAGGGAAAATCAGATTCCACATCCATTCAATGCAGCCTAATATTTCAGCCACAACACATCAGCACTGGGTGGCTCAGCATGTTGACATGTATTAGGTGCCTCAGTAACAAGGACAAATATTTAGAGGCTGGTGAAATGAAAGCCTGTTGAAGAACACAAAGGCTCCCACTTTTTTTCTTTTTTTTGAGAAGAGACAAAGAATTAAAGTTACTGTTTCCTATTTTCAGCTTTTTGTTCCATTCTCTGCACCAGTAACTGAAAAATGTAGAGTTGTCCTGAAATGTCTTTTAGAAAATTAATGGTTACTCCACCTCCTAAAACCACTATTGTCTTATTTAAAGTTAGGAGGGGAAAATGCAATAATCTGGTAATGAGTTCAAAGTAAATGAGCATTTGGAGAAAAATATGGCTGAAGTGTGCCAGTTTTCCTCCCAAACACCAGTGACAGCCCAGCTACTGCCATCAATTAAATTGGCCAATTCCCACCTTCTCCTTAGGTGAAGGTCAGCAGGAGGGGTTCAACACATCTTTGGAATGGAAATTGTATCCCATAGAATGGGTCTTTATCCCATAGAATGGGCCTGTATCCCATAGAATGGGCCTGTATCCCATTTCCTGCAGGGGACTTACACTGAGAGGAGAGAGGGAGGAAAAACCAGCTTGCAAACATTTTTATGGGAACTGAGGGAGTTTCTAGAAACTGATTATTTGAGCAACACAAAATTAATGCACAAACACTTCCAAAGGATGTCCTGCAGATCACAGGTTCTGTCCAGCCCTTCTCACACAGCCCCTGTTCCCTGTGCCTGAGCTGCACTCCCAGCAGCAGCAGCTCCAGTGCTTCCATCATTCCCTGGAACCAGCAGAGCTCCATCTCATCCCATCCCCACTGAACCCAGAGCCACAGCTCAGCCAAGACATCCTCCCTCAGAAAGCCTTGGAAAAGGGTGTGCATTTCCCAAGGAAAGAGCAACATCCAGCTCAGAGCTGCATTTCTAAGCTCTATCCCTTTCCAAATAATCCCATTTTTGTGATTCCTGTGTCTAGAGCAGAAGGCAGGACTGCAACTGTCATCTCCCTCCCTCAGCAGGAAGGAAAAGCAGCCAACAGCCCCCAGGGAGACCAGGCATGTTCCAATTTACACTCCCAACCTCACTGCACTCTTTTATCCCACTTTTCTAACTAAAAAATTCCCTGAGTTTTTAAACAGCCCCCTCTGGGCCACAGGAGCCCAAAAATTAGTTTTACAGCATAAAAAAAAAAAAAAATAAAGAAATCAGG
The DNA here is from genome assembly GCA_013397135.1 of Pachyramphus minor. Lineage (NCBI taxonomy): Eukaryota > Metazoa > Chordata > Aves > Passeriformes > Tyrannidae > Pachyramphus > Pachyramphus minor. The sequence continues at coordinate 1,545,989 of VYXB01001473.1, read as the reverse complement.
GTGCTGTTATTCCTCATATTGAATAGTTTAACTCCCAGAAAATATGAAACACTTGGCAATGTTTTTTTCAGCGCAGCTACTGAATTTTCATGGAGTTCAATCTGTAAGGAAAGCCATGACCCTGCTAAGGAACAGTATTTTTTCCAAAGCAAAATCAGCAGCTTAAAACCATACAGCCTTGAACTCCCTGATGCATTTGGAAACAGCTTTCCAAATAGTTTCTGCGTTATTTTTAGGAGAGATATTTAACTTACAATCACCCTGCTATTTATTGGATGTGCTCTAATAGGACTGTGTTTTGAAAAGTCTCTGACACCCCTGAGTGTTCGTACTCTGACATCTCCCTGCTCCAGCACTCACCATCTTCTCCCTCGTGGTGCTTTAATCCGAGGAGCTGCGGCACAGCCAGGCCTGGGGCTGGGCACACTCCTGGGCACACTGCCCTGCTCCCCACAGCCCTGGCTGAGCAGCCCCTCCCAGCTGGATGGGGATGGGCTACAGCCCCCAGGAGAAGCGAGGGATGTCCCACTGTAACTCCTGTCAGGGCACTCCCTGCTGCTGCTGAGGAGGATGGAGTTCAATAACAGCGATGGAAAAATAAAGCATCCAACCAGAGCCACCTCCCAGCTCAACCCCTTCCAGGAGGAGCCATGTCCAGGCTGGAGAGAGCTCATCTGCACTGGCTTCCAGAGGGAGTCAGACATCCAGCCCTGCTCAGCTGTGGGGCAGGGATCTGCTCCTGAAGATGTTCTTGAGTGTTTTACCTGTAGTAACTCATGGAAGGTCCCACACAAAGTCCTTGGCACTGGCAGATACTGAACCTGGGTGTAAAACCTCCCCTCTCTCAAACCCTGGCAGTTCCACCTCTCATCTGCTGTGGTTTTGGAAGAGGAATCCTCACACACATGGCCTTAGGAGGAATCCTGTCCCCACTGGCAATTCCTGTGCCCACCAACACATCCACACCTCAGTGGGAGCAGTGACCACTCCGACTGCTCGAGTCCCAGCTTGGCTCCATCAGCACAGACTCTTCAGGCAGGCAGGAGGGGTTGCAGGCAGGAGGGGTTGAGCTTCCCTTGGCTCCAGCACCAGCTGGCACTCTGTGCCATCCCCACACTCCAGGAGGAAACCCCCACCACAACAATTCCCATCTTCTATCCAAGGTGCAATCCAGGGGTAAGTGAGGAGAGAGGTGCAGAGGCAGGGGAGGGACTCATCACACAGGAACAAGCCCAAGTCTCATGGAAGCTTCATATAATTTTCTTTTTTTTTACCCAAGGAAATCTTCTACAAATTCCAACAGTAATTACATGGATGAATTCCAGCCAGAGGGCCCTGGCAGAGGAACTGCCTTCCCAGGCTGATCCACCTGTTGGCAGTAGCTGAAGATGCTCCCAACCCTCCGTGCTGGATTGGGAACAGGCAGGGCCAGCTGCACAGAGAGATATCAGAACTTCACAAGCAGAGAGGAAGATGAACAGCCTGAACCTTCCCCATCCTGAGCAGAAAGAGCCAGAAGCATCAGGAGCTGGCTGAGGAGCCCCTGCCGTGCCCTGTTTGGGTTACACATACATGAATTTGCTCCCTACATTAAGACAGAGCACAAATATTTCTCTTCCAAGATGCTGACAGAGAAATATAAACACAAGTAAGATTTCTTTGCAGGAGCCTCCACAGGTGGAAAGAGTGTTTGTCTACCAGATGTGAAGGAAAAGCCAGTTTGGGCATGAAAATAAGTGTTCAAGAGCCACACACTCACCCCTCACCCCACTGCCAGTAAAATCCATACTGACCCCTGAGAAGCAAACTGGACCCACAGTGACCCCTGAGTGTCACACTGGCTGCAACACTCAGGAATTTCAGAGAGTATTTCAAAGGTTCACAAGATTTTTGTGGTTGGCTACTTGGTTTTCTTCCTTCCAGTAACTTACAGCTTCTCACCCACCACCACACAATGGCACTTTGTTGCTTAACAGGTCCAGTTCTCCTCCTAAAATAGTTCTTTTCTATTTCTTTCTGGCTGAAACATGATCTGAACTGTGTTTTGAAGGAAGAGAGGACAATAGGGGACAGTTTTACTGCATGAAAGATCTGCTTAAAGGCAGCTGAACCAAGCTGTAAAATATATATTCAGTAAAATCTCTCAGGATGGGCCAGTTCCTGCTTTCTGGATGATTTGGTTAAAAAGCAATTTTGAACAGATGCTTCGTCACAATACATTAAAATATTTAGTGTATACAAATACCTCAGAAATGCAGAAACTGTCCAAATATCTTATTTTCTGCAAACTCCCTTACGTAACGAATCACCACAGATTTTGCAGGTATTGTGGCATCATCCCAAAGGCTCCCGGTGCCCAGGATTTCCTTCTGAACTAGATCTCGGCGGGGAGTGCCCAGGATTTGCTCTGGGGTGAGAAGCGGTGTGGAACAGCTGGGTAATTCCACCCTCCCGGCCGGTGGGAGCCCCGGGCAGCTCAGCAGCTGCTGAGCCGATACTTCAGCACAACTTCAGCCCGGCTCAGCCCTCCCGGCTCCGCGGCTCCCGCACAGCGTGAGATCATCTGGTTCGCAGCCCGGGAAGGGGGTTTGCGATGCACGGAGCGTGGAGCAGGAGGCAGCCCGGGGTGGGAGCGATGCCAGGCTCCCTCACACGCGGAGCTGCGCTCGCGGAGGCAGCGCCGGGAAGCGGAGACGGGCGCGATGGAGCCGCACAAATTGTCGGGCATTCAGCGCTGGATCCGGGCGGTACAGCGCGTTTGAATGTGCCCAGAGGGGGAGGCGAGCAGGGAAGAACCAGATCCTCGGTGTTCCTTCAGGGAACGGGCAGGACGGAGCTCGGCTGGGCAGAGCGAGGGGCAGCGATGGGAGGGCGCAGCGCTCCGCTCGCCTCGGCTGCGGCGGCCGGAGCTGGCACGGACAGATGGGAACACGGAGGATCGGTGGCTGCTGACAGCACCAGAGTGGATTTGCCGTGAAAGCCTCACAAGTTTCCAGCTGGGAAAAGCGGGGGATCTCTCCGCCCGCTGCACAAAAATAAAAATAAACCCCCCCACCACCTTCCGCATGCGAAGGCGTAGGACAGGGAGCGAGGAACTCCACTGCTCACGATGCATCTGGTGGCGCTTCTGTCACTGCCACCGCACCCGCGATCGCTGCCGAGGAGCACCGGGGCTCGCTGCGGGGGCTCGGCGGCTGCACCGGGGTCCCAGGGGGACCCCCCATCCCGGGGGGACACTCCCATCCCTCCGGGGACCAAAGCCCGGCTCATCCCCGGACAGATGCCCGCTCCCGAGCTTGGGGTGCCGGAGAAGGGTAGGAGGATGGCGCGGGGGGGTGACAAGTCTCCGTTCCCCGACACCCACCGAGGTTCAGCCCCGGAGGCGAGGGGAGCACGATCGCAGCGCGCCCGGGGGGTGAGAGGGAAGACGGGGGTGGCGGGGGGAACGTGCAGGCGCTGCAGCGCATCTCCCCCGCACACACTCACACGGTTCTCTAATCCTCCGGCTCTGCTCATCCCTCGGCTCCTCCCGGAGCCGCCGGAGCCTCGGCGGGCGCGGAGCGGCGCTCCCGGGCTGCAGCCGCCCCCAGCCCCGGGTCCCGCCCGGGCCCCTCGCTCCGTCCAGCCGGGGCCGGGGGGCAGCGGGACCCCGACCCGGGAAGGGGCTGGTGCTGGAGCTGCCCCGCACAGCCCCATCTCAGTCAAGAGCCGCCGGGAAAACCTTCTCCCGACCCCTTCCAGACCTTCCGTGACCGCCGGGCCGGGGGCGGCCGCGGGCCCCCAGCCCCTGCCCCGCACCGCCGGGGCTTCCCCGCGCGGTGTCCCGGCCGTGTCCCACTGGGATGCTCTGTGCCCGCATCCCCACCGATCCACGGCTCTCACTAACGCAAACCCGGCGCAACCATCGCCTTTCCCTCCCCTATTTTTTTCTCCTTTCCCTCAGGGATCGCTTTGTGCAAATGGGGCGATAAATCCAGAAAGTGCCACGCACCGTGGAGAAGGGAGCCGGGGGAGGATGCTGGAACGGGGAGGGCGGCGGGGAGGGAAGGCAGCTGCTCCGGAGGGAGGCGGATGGAGCACCTGGAGAGGCACGAGGGAAGCGGGGAGCGGCGGCAGAGTCCCCCGGCACGGCCCGGGGCTCCGGCACCCGCCCGGCCCTGCGCCGGCAGCCCTACCTGGAAGAGCCGGAGGATGTTGGCCACCATAATGGACACGGAACTTCCCGACGCCCCGATCACTCCAACTACTTTCTCCGGCTTGACGAAGACGGGCGGCTCGCCGTTCGTGCACCTCACGTCGGAGGTGTCCTTCTGGATGAGCGCCTGCACGAAGGTGAGGGACTGCTCCAGCGCGTAGGTGTCCCGGGAGCAGGTGTCCAGGATGCGGGCGCCCAGCGTGACGTTGGGCAGCAGGTCCGGGTCGCTGTTGATCTGGTCCAGCGCGTAGAGCATCGCCTCCAGCCTGTGGATGCCGTTCTCCTTCTTGATGTCCCCGCAGGGCAAGCCCTTGGCGTGCACGGGGAAGAGGCCGCCCAGGGTGATGTCCCCCTCCAGGCGGATGGAGTGGGGCGCGTACATCTCCTGCCCGCGGGCCGCCTCCCCGAGCAGCAGCTCCAGGAGGCAGCAGGGCAGCTCGAGCAGCGCCAGCAGCCGCAGCAGCCGGCCCGGCCCCACCATGGTGATTCCTCCGCCGCCGCCCCCGGCGCTGCCCCGCGCTCCCCAGGGGCCGGGCCGGGCGGGATGGCCGGGGAGGGCTGCGGGGTTCGGCCGCTCCCGCCCG
>VYXB01001473.1:1386731-1541173 GCA_013397135.1 Pachyramphus minor | reverse complement strand
GGGATAGGGTGAGATAGGGATGGGACGGGGATGCGGATGGGATGGAGCCGGGGATGGGGATGGTCCCAGCCCCTCCGCCCGCCCTGCCGGGGCTGGGTGTTCATTCACAGGTGTTGCGCGGCCCGGGTGGACCCGCCGGCACCGGGAAGGGGGAGCCGGGGGACCCCGCTCCCCGCGGCCGGAGCCCGGAGCTGGAGCTGGGAGCGGCTCGGGAGCGCCCGCCAAAGGCACCTCCGTGGGGACACTCGCTCAGCCCCACTGGAGCATCCTCCTGCTCCTCCTGCTCCTCCTCGTTCTCCCGGCCGGGAGCGCAGCGCCCCCCGCTCGCGGGGCCCGGGACCGGCCGGGGAGCAGCGGGGCCGCCCCCAGCACAGCGCTGGGTCTCGTTGCCAAAGCAGCAATCCGGATTCTGACATGGAAATGAAATCCTCCTCCCGCTGAGGTGGGTACCGACGGAGCCCGCGAGGAGGAGGAGGAGTTTGGATGTAACTCCGTACTCCCAAACCCGAAGCAATGCATCCTTCTGTTTTAAGATCTCCAGACCCATTTTTGTTTTGCACATACAGATCTGCAGGATGCTGCAACATCCTGGTTTTGTTTCCTTCACCCAGAACTCTAACACCCAAAGAGACAGCACCTGTTGCCATTCTGTGCTGACCAGCAAATCCAGGCCCTGTCACGTTCCCAGTTCAAAAGTAATGCAGAATAGACCTCTCAGATGTTCCCACCAGACCAAGCATGTTCTTTGGAGACAACCTGTATTTCCTTTAATTACCTTTAATTCCTCCTTCATAAATATCAGATCATGTGTAGCTGCTGTTCATCATTTGGCCTCTCACACACTGGACCAGCAGCACTCCATGTGTTACACCTGCCCAGTCATGGAATGGGTTGGAACCACAGACTGNCCTGTGCCAGGGCCTCCCCACCCTCCCAAGGAAGAATTTCTTCCCAGTATCCCATCTCTCCCTGCCTTCTGGCACTGGGAAGCCATTCCCTGTGTCCTGTCCCTCCATCCCTTGTCCCCAGTCCCTCTCCAGCTCTCCTGGAGCCCCTTCAGGCCCTGCAAGGGGCTCTCAGGTCTCCCTGGAGTCTCTCCTTTTCCAGGTGAACCCCCCCAGCTCTCCCAGCCTGGCTCCAGAGCAAAGGGGCTCCAGCCCTCTGATCCTCTTGGTGCCTCCTCTGGACTCTCTCCAGCAGCTCCATGTCCTCCCTGTGCTGTTCCAGCTCTGCAGGGGGGTCTCACCTGAGGGGCAGAGGGGCAGAATCCCCCCTGCCCTGCTGCCCACGCTGTGGGGTCAGCCCAGGGCACGGGGGGTTCTGGGCTCTCAGTGCCCAGGGCTGGGGCACATTGAGCTTCTCATCAACTCAGCTGCTCCTCTGAAGTGTCACTCAGAGACAGCTCCAGTGATTGCTTCATTTCCAACACATTATATTTCAGTGAAGTCAGAGTAACACAACTGTTACTGCTGTAACAGTAAAAACCATCAGTAAAAACTGATGGTTTTTATCTGTTTTGGCCCAGACAAATTTTATCTCCCAACACTGAAGTGCTGCAGCGTGACCAGTCTGGCAGACGCAGGCGAGTGGCTTTGCTGACCAGGTCCTGACAGAGATGGAGCTGGCCAGGGGTCAATGCCACATCTGCCAGTAATTATTAAACCATTTAAACACCTTCAAATCTCTGTATTTTTTTAATTGTGTCCTTACCATATTTTCCAACATTTTCTTCCTCTCTTTTTTTTTGTTGGTTCTGTGTCCACTTGTTTTTGGCAGAAGTTCCTACAAGCAAGGACTCCAAACTGGTGCTATTCAAATACCACCAGAACCAGAGCAGCACATGAATGTTCCCTGGTGAAAGGCAGTGTTTGGAAGCAGCAGCAGAACTGGACAGACGTGGCAGGTTGGAAGATTTGCAGCAGGGCCAGGATATAACAACCATAAACAGCAATAAAAGCAGCTGGAGTTCTCCACTAGAAAATATAATTTTCAGGCTTGGGACCAAAATTTAGTTTTTCCATGGACTGAAAACATCACAAAAGATTATTTCATTGTAATTTGGGTATCGTGATCCAGCTTGTGCCATCACCCAGGCCTTGCTCTCTAATTCATCCTCCTTCCCTCACACCTTGGTTTACCTGAAGAATCAGGCTCTGTACTCCCCAGCAGATTCCCTAAGGAACAGAGGAACTGACACAGCTGATCAAGGCAGAGCCAGGGTCCCTCCTAGCCCAGGGTCTTGTCTGGGAACAGTAGATGTGTCAGAAGAAAAGGCCAGAGCTCTGCCATGTACAGATGCCTTTAATCTGTTCCTGCCATAAATCTCTTCCTGGTCTCTCATATACAGAAATTGGTTTAAGCCCTGAAGCATGAAAAATTATTCTAATTACAGTACAAAAATTGCTACAGTTAATCATTACTCTGGATATTCTTGATATCCAGAAAAGTGCCCAGTCCCTCTTCCACTCTTGTGAAGTACTTGGCACCCGTGGTAACAAGCACCATTGGACACTGCCTGGAAACCCCCTGTTTATCAGTTTTCAATCTCCTGCCTTTTAAATTTAACTCTTCAGCAGACAGTGTCTCCCTTCCATCACACCTGAGCTCCATCCACTGTGTGCACTCAGCTGCCTACACCCACTCTGGCCCTCTCAGACAAGGAACTAAATATAATAACAGCCTGTGTGTCTGTCACTGCTGTGTTCTCCTTGGAAGAAGCATTTGGACTTGATGATCCTAAAGGCATTTTCCAACCAAAATGAGTGTGTGATTCTCTGATTTCAGTTTGGATTGCTGAACACCTGGAGGTGAGACAGCGCTGACTAACCATGACAGAGAGTGTATCACACCCGAGTGTGTGACAGCCCAGATCCCACTGCAGCTAAAACATCCTCCCCTCCCCTATGGCCCACCACAACAGCCAACTGAGGGGATCCAATGAGCAATTCCTAGGAAAAGTTGAACCATGTCCACTCCAGGCTGCACTCCCCACCCTCAGAGCCATCAGCGACTCGGTAAATCACGGCAGAGCTGGAGCTGTGATCTGGAACAACTCAGGAAGTGATGCCATTGCAGTACCCAGTGGTTTATGCCTTTAATGGGAATATTGACAGAAGCATATGGGAATGGTGGGAAAGTCATTTCAATGTGATGTTTTGTGCTTCACTTCCCAGTGAGTCATTTGTGCACCAAACCCAACTCCGGTACAAGTCGCTCTGAGCTCCCAGAGACAGTGAACACGTCCTTTATGTGCCCTGTTCAACCTTGGGGGCTGTGCCCTCCCTCCAGCACAGGCTGGACACCTCCTGGGACAGGAGTGAAGCTGTTGTGCTTTTCTCACCCAAAGAATGACACAGCAGGGAAGCTGGCACTGGGGTTTGAGGCACTGTTACCACTCCAGGTAGGACCAGGCACCCAGAAACCAAAGTCCCATCTGTGTCTCCACCACCCATGGGCACAGCCCCACTGCCTGACACTCTGCAGTGCTGGGGACACGCTCCACCTGCCCCACTGGAGGTTTGCTTCACAAAAAAGCCCCCAAACCCCCACAAATCAAAACAAAAGTTCACCAGAAAAATAAACCAAACCCAACAACAAGAAAAAAAATCAAGCCTGATCTTTTTAGCAGGAGAATTTGTTTTGAAGTGAACAGTGGTTAAACACATCCAAGAGCATTTTCAAAAACATTTCTTAACTTGCCTGTCAAATAAGATGGTGGATTCAGCCAAATTGCTCCTGGATAAGCAAAGGCTTTGCCAGCAAGGAATCAGGCTCCTCACTGGCATCCTTCTGGGAGTGGTGTGATCTCCATCACAGGAGGATCTCCTGCATCTCCTTTCAGAGCTGCTGTCTAATTAAACATTGCTTTTATCTGGGCAACTGGCAGAGTGAACACAAAACCCTGTTATAACTGACCACTGGAAGCAAAGCAGAGTGATGGAATAGCAGGAAGGAGGAATAAAGCAATCTTTTGAATGTTGGGAATGTGGCATGAGGCTGCTGTGCCATCAGAGGTCAGCTTGGACAACTGCAATGGACGTGGTACAAGCAATTAACTTGTTGGGTGAAGTCAGGGCTGGGAGAGCAGCCAGAGCTCCTGTGTCTGGTGTTCAGAAAATAATGGATTTTTGGAGCAGAGGCCAGTGAAAAATTCAGATCTTTAACTCAGGGCTTTTTTGTTGCTGTTTAAAAAGATAAGGTGACAGTAGTTCTGGTTTCCAGGGAGGACAGGGGACAGCAAATCATTAAAATATTAAAATATACTATAGATTATAAATAGATTATAACTTATAAACCATATGAAGTTATTAAATCTACAAGACATGCTATGGACTATTTCCAAGCCTATAAAGAATAAAACCACACTGAACACTCAGTGCTAAACGAAGTATCTGGGCCTTATTCCCTGTTGAACACACAGGTGTGACCCCACGTGAGAGCACAGCAGCTCTGAGAGCCCCAACCTCGGCCACTCCAGGGAGAGAAATGTTTCTTTCCTTTGCTGCTCTCCAAGGTCCAGCATCACACACACAGTTATTTTCCATTTGCAGTCACCTCCCTGGGCCCCGGCGGCTGCTGCTGGAAGGAGCAAAAGGCTCTGGGAGGAGGAGAGAGAACCCTGGAGGAGAGAGAACCCTGGAGGAGAGAGAACCCTGGAGGAGAGAGGTCTGGGAGGACAGGGAGCTCTGGGAGGAGGAGGAGGGAGCTGGAGCTGCCAGGCGTGGGGCCAGGCCAGGTCTGTGCTGGGCAGGTTCCCAGCCCGCAGGTCCCCGCTGTGCCGGCAGATGCCACGAACCGGAGGGACCCCGCGGCTGACGTGGCACAAGGGGCCCCTTGGAGAGCCCTCCTGGCACCCCCCAGGGGCAGCAGATGCCCCGGGAACCACCAGAGCTGGCACAGAGAGGGCTGGATCCCTCACCTGCTGCTCTGTGCCCGGTTGTGCCGGTGCCACGGGTCACATCCCAACCATTAAACCCCTCTGTGGGGAGGGACGTGCCTGGCACAGGACACAGGAGCCCTCAGCAACCTGTGCTGAGCAGCTCCTGCCAAGGTGTGAACCTTGCAGGAGTCCTCTCTGCACAGAAGCAGCCTCAGCACTAAAAGAGCAGCTCTAACAGGAGGTGCCACTGCACAGCAACAGCCCCAGCTCGTGTTTCTGTCAGCCCTTCCACTCGGATATATCACATCCTGTGCATCAGGAGCTCGGCAGACTTGGACAGGGAATTTCTGATAATACCACTGACAAAAATAACAGCCCTCTAAGCTTTTACAAGTGCAGAGATGGTAAATTTTGAAATTTCAGTACACATTATTTATGTAAAAATACCACCAGACTAATTCAGGAATCCTGCAGGATAACCAGGAGAGGATATTGCCAACAAGTCTTGGGTTCTTCATTAGGATTTCCTTGGGTTTTTAAACTCCAACTGTCTCCATCAAGAAGAAAGTTTCAGAAGTGACCAAAATGGAAATCAAAATAAAATCAAATTTTTTTTCTAAATACCATTTTTAAAGACAAACTTGCTGTAATATGGAAAATATAGCAAGAAACAATCTGGGCTTGGCAGTGCTGGGTTTATAGCTGGACTTGATGAGCCGAAAGGTCCTTTCCAATCTAAATGATTTGTGATTCCATGGTTAGAAAAAGGAACCCCAGTGCAGGGGTCTGGTACCACCATTTCCACTACCAAGGAAAGATGACATGGGAGGGGAGGAAGGCCCTTGCTGCTCCCAAGGATGAGGGGATTTGGGTCAGTTTGTAGCAATCCCCACTTTCCAAACAGGCACTCGGGTTACTTCAGGCTCCTCTGCCTTGGAGAACGGAGGAGACTTGTGACATTTTTCCCACCAAAAGCTCCCAACCCCCTGAAGCCCCATCAATACCCATCCCTGGGCTTTGAGAGGAATGGATCAATCAATTACTGGGGAGACACTTTCCTTGGAGATCACAGACATTTCAAACAGGCAGCTCCATTAGCCGGGCGCTTCAGCCGAGTCGGGGGAATCGCTGCCATTCACACACCACAGCAACTTCTGCTTCCCAAACACTTATTATTCACTTGCTTCCTTATTTACTAACTATATTGTGATTTGCTTAATGCTTGGAACATCTCCCCCAGTGCTAGAATGAGAATGAAGGAATTGTACATTCCTGATAATTGAATAAGACAGCTTTCTCAAAATAATAACAGTTTTGTAATGTCAGACAATAAACTGAGCCAGCCAGCACAGGCAGGTCTCCTCCTCCCTGGCTGGCTGTGCTGCCTGGACTTTTCTAAGGGACACAGTGGCATTAAAGCTGATGGAATCACTCAGGATGCTCTTGAGAGCCTTTTTTTCTCCCAGCCACAAGCGACCCTTTTCTGTCCTTTACAGCTTCGCCAAATTATAAAATACTTTATAAATATAAATATAAAATACTTTAAAAATATTTGATCTTTTTTTTTTTTCTGCAAAGAATTGACAGAAAATGATTTATATATTTCTGAAAAATACCTTTAACTGATGACATTTGTACCAGCACCTGCTCAGGGTCCTGCCTTTGGTCCCCTTCAGAGAAAACAGACACTCAACAGCTACAAATCTCCCTGGGCAGGGGTAGAGGAGGGGCAGGACTGAGCTCTGCTCTGGGGGGACCAGGGACAGCACCCAGGGAAGGGCTGGAGCTGTGCCAGGGCAGGGTCAGGTTGGATCTCAGGGAAAGGTTCTTCCCCCAGAGGGTGGTTGGCACTGCCCAGGCTCCCCAGGGCAGTGGGCACAGCCCCAAGGCTGCCAGAGCTGCAGGAGGGTTTGGATGATCCTCTGGGGCACAGGGGGTGACTCTGGGAATGGCTCTGTGCAGGGCTGAGGGTTGGACTGGATGGTCCTTGTGGGTCCCTCCCAGCTGATCCTGTGAGCACATCCTGTGCTGCAGCTTCAGGTGCCTCCTCCCTCCAACCTCCTGTCTGAGAAATTCCCTGAGAGAGCCCCAGTGCCTCCCTGGGAAGCAGCATCACCATCCCTCCTGCAGGACCCAGCACTGACATGCCCGAGCTGTGATTCCCTCCTCAGCCTTTGCTCTCTGTTAATGGATGATCAGCCACTCTGGGGTTTGCTGCCAGCCCGGGCCTCGTTCAGCTCCACTTCATCAACACCCATTCCCTGAGTGGCTTCACCCTCGGCCTCCAGCACATCCCTGAGGCTCCCACTGCTGAGCACAGCCTGAGTCAGAACCCAGAACGTTTCCCTGGGGCTTCTCTCCTGGTCACCAGCAGTGGCTGAGCAGCTCAAACCCAGTAATCCAATTCCATGGGATAAGTGATGGTGTCACCCCTGTTTTCAGCAGGGCTGCTGCTCAAGGGCTCACAACCACAAAGGTAAAAACACCATCGAATTTAGGGGCTGACTCTGGGTTTTGATGGGTTTGAGGGTTTTAAGACTTGATTTTGATAATTTCCTTTTTAGGAGCTGGAGGGTCTCCCCCTGTGCTGAACAGGCTGGTGGGATGGGGAAGCTTCTCCAAGGTGCTCCCACGAGTTCTGTGCTGCCAGGACAGAGACAATGACCTTGGGATGGGCAGGGCCAGAGTCACCACAGGGCAATGGAGCCACCTGCCTCACATCCCCATAAATGAGTCCCTGGTATTTTGCCATTGCTGCCCAGAAATGAATCACTCTTTAATTTCTGGCTTTATTAGCAGGGTGCACACAACAGGGCACAGGTTCAGTGATGGATGACTTCGCCTGTATCACATGTGGGTCAGAATGGTTTTCTTTGTAAACTGCTCCCAGAGGTTTAGGGGCTCACTGGACAGTTCATATCAGCATTAAAAACTTGGACACAAAACCACAGAATCACAGAATGGTTTGGGGTGGAAGGGACCTTAAAGACCATCGAACCCTCTGCCATGGGCAGGGACACCTTCTGTGACCACATGCAGTGTTCTCACACTCATACCTTCCTGACTTTAAAACTGTGTCCTTTTTGGAACTTCATTATATTTATTTAACTAATGAGAGGTTACTCACCACAGCAAAGAAAATCTTATTTGTAATTCCATACATTTTGTTGTTTGTTTGCTGTAATAGAGACTCACAGAAAACTCCATTGCAAGTTAAAGAGGAACTTCTCCACAAAATCCCTTCCCCCTTGGAACAGTGCAGACCACAGGGAGCCCCAAAGCACCAAATCACTGGTTGCTCTGAGCTGATTCCACATGAGGTTGAGTCCCCACCGTGCAAGGTGCTGTGATATCAAACACCATCACAGCTGGCACTCCTCTTAATTAGATCTGACAAATCTTGATAATGAATCATTGAGAATATGAGTTAAGCATAATATAAAGCAAACAGCAAGGATCTTATGTAATTCTTCCTACTTCAATGGCTACAGAAATTGAGTCATGAGATTGTTTTGGAACACTTTATGACAGAAATCAGGAGTATTCTTTGTAAATTAAGTTTTAACTTTTTTTTTTTTTAAGGTCTCATCCTGGTTGTGCACATTTTGTAAAAGTGCAGATCTTTTCCTCGTCACTCAGGCAAAATACATTGATGACCTGGTCTCCCCAGCTAATGATAACAGATTGTTTTCTCTTGATGTGGTTTTACTGTTTATGGATCCTCCAATTTTGAAGTTTCTGCATCCCAGGTGACAGCCCAGCATTTTCAGAGCGCTCCCTCTTCAAGACTCACTGTGTTTTCCATAGAAAACAACAATTTACAGTGACTGGAAATCTCCATCACCTATTGGCTGCTCTGATCATATTGGTTTTGTTTGAGATGCCTTGTTACTGTAATGATTGAAATGAGACTTTTCAAACCTCCTAGAGGGATTTGGAAAGCGCAGGTGTCGAATTTTGTCTCTCAGGAAATCCTGGGCTAACAAGAGCTTTCTAGAGCAGTTGCTTGAGCTAAATGAGTATAGAAAGGACCTCAAAATAACTTGGAGTTACTGCAGGACAAAATAAAAAATGCCATGATTAAAACCCTCTTTGTTGGGAGCAGCAGGGCAGGAATGGAGGCTTTAGTGAGTTCCAAAGACACGGAGGAGCTCGAGGCGCCGGGATTGTGTCTAAAGTAGGTGAACTACTTTCAGCTGCAGCACCAACGAGGGCACCTGGCTGGGCCCACAGTCTCAGAGCTGATCCACTTCCACTGAGGTCGGTGCAAACTCATTAATTTAAAGGATTGAGCCATTAATTTGAAAGCTATTGACAGAGCAGTGGGAGCTGGTCTGGAGAATTAAACAACGCGGGGACGGAGAACATCCTTGGAGTCTCATCACCCCAACCCTAGAGCTGGGTACAGGCAGAACCAGGTTAAACTCCTTAAACGGGAGATTAAGTGGGCCACCAGTGTTACAAAAAGGCTCTGTGTGTGTATATCAATATTTTTATGCCCAAGAGAAAATGGATTTCACCCCCAATTAGTTCAAACCAATGACTCTGCCCTTGCCAGCACATTCCACCGGCTGAGGATTCGACGCGGCACAAATTGCAATGCCCGAGGGTTGAACACCTTCTTGGCTCAGTACCCTCACAGGAATGCCAGCCAGACCTCACACATCCTCATGGCTCCCTTCAGGAGACAGCTACTGTTAACCAGAGACCTGGTGGAAGAAGGATAAACAGTCAGAAAAAGGTTTTTATTTAATCCAGCACAGACAGAGGTGGCTGTGGCCACACGGAGCTGTCACTGCCCAACTTGTTGGCACTCGAGTTCTGTTGGGTCCTTCAAGCTAACCAAACCACTCTGTCTGACCCAAACCAAACATGTTTGAATGAAGAATTTAAATACTTTCACTATTTTTTGTCCAATTAAATGGAAGTAAATGTTACTTCCTGTAAATATTAGGGCATTTTGTAGAAAAAAAAGTCAAAATGTAGATGTTTTCTGTGCAAGCTGTAATGCACCCCCTGCCCTTATCACACCCATCTCTAAGGGCTCTGGCCATGTCACAAAGCAGGACCTGCTCTGCAGAGTGAAGGTGCTGGCTGAGGACTCAGCACCCAGCTGGACCTGGCTCTGGGGTTTGCTTTGGGCTGGCTCTGCTCTGGACCTGATGCTGCCAGAGCCATCTCCCATCTCATTTAACCAAAATAAATCCATTTTCCTCACTTCAAAATGACTCCCAGTGAAAAGCCGGGCACAGGAAGCAGGGATGGTTGGGAGATTTGTATGGGAAAAGCTCCCCAAGCTCCTGGTGCTGCTGCAGATTCCTGAGATGAGCTCAGCTGGTTAGAGAATGGTGCTAAATAACACCAGGGGTGTGGGTTTGAGCCCTGCATGGGCCATTCCCTGGAGACTTGGACTCAGGGATCCTTGTGGGTCCCTTCCAACTCGCAATATTCTGGGATTCCAATCCTGGCTCCACCACTGCCCTGCATGAGCCCCCTCTGAGGCACAGAAACACAGCAAAGAGCCAACTCCTGCATCCATTTCTTACTTAGAACTACAGTTAATATCAAGGTAACAGTGTAAAACAGCTGATTTCACCCTGCCCCCTTTCCCCAGCTTTTCCAAAGATGAAAAGCATCTGTGAAAAAGCTGCTTCGTGCCGAGCACCTTCAGCAAGTATTATTTTATTGTGATATGCAGAGCTGAAAACCGAATCTGATACAGATATTGGATCAAACCTTGTACTCTGTGGCAATCTAATTTTATCCTGACATGTTGATTGCTTGCTCTTCATCTACAGCTGCTGTCCCAAAGGGTGCTAAGTGAGAGAAGCTCTGGGTTTTTTTCTTTCCTGTAAGAAGATGACATGAATGTGGGTCAGAAGAAGACACAGGAACAATGTGGGGTTTGTTATGCACAAGACAGCTCTGAGAAGGGAAAAAACTGGAGCTGAGATTTTTGAGGGATGGTACAAAACATGATGGAATTCCTGACTAACAAACCACATAGAACATTCAAACCAAGGGAACTGGGGTTCTTGAAAAATCACTCTGTATTGTCTTCCCTGGTTACTTCAGGTGGGAAACATGGAACTCCTTTAAAAAGTCAGGCCTTTGACTCATGTTATCTATGGACAAATGCTACTTAGGAATTTACAGCTCATAGATCAACCAAATCCAACCCCAAAATGTAGGTGCAATGTTTACTCAAGGGCTTTGGATTTTTAACAGGAACTTCCATTAGATGCACACGCAACACCTCTTGGAAGGGATGCTGAGTGGATAATTAATTACCTGGCACTTAAATAAGGGCTTTCAAAAATCAAGAGGATTTTCACAAACCTCCATGGATATAAAATTCCAAATGCAAAGCTAAGCAGGGCCAGCAAGGGATGCAGCACCAGACAAGCTCCCTCAAGAGCACCAAAGCAAAGGCAGAGAGAAGCAGAAACCAGACCCACATCAGCCTGAAAGCCACGATCAGGAGATGCCTGGGACACTTCACCTGAGGGAGAAGAGCAGCCCCTGCTCAAATATTTGGTGTATTTTAATACAAAAAGTCCGTAATTCCCCCATGCCCCCCCTTTAGTTCTACTGGAACCACCCAGTTTGAACCCTCACTGCAGTGCCAAGATCCCTGTCCCATCTCTCTGTGCATTTAACCTGAGGGTCACGAATTCAGTTCAGCAAATATTGGTCCTTCTAGTGAAAGATGAAAACCTGCTGTCAATATTTACAGAGTCAAAACACAGTGGTTAGTTTTCTTGTAAATATTTAAGAATAAAGTCAAACACAAACTCCCCAGCCCTTAAGAAAACCTCGTCTGCACCATAGGACAATAAACCTCACTCACTTCTAATAAATCCAAACTTTGAAATGTTGCTTAATTTTAGCAACTTTTTTCTTTTCTCTTGACCCAGATCCAAACAAGCTTTTACTTCTGGGAAATGCAATGTTCGTGTAGCAGTCCTAAACCCCTCCTTTATTTTTGTGTTAAACTTGGAGAGGTTTTCTTCTTTCCCTTGAATTACCCATTTGACAGTGTTCTGCATTATCTGTAGGTTTAAAGTTGTGTTATATTCCCCCTCTGCCTTGTTCATTAACTCAGGGTATAACTCTGGCTCAATCAAACCGAGTATTGTAAAACATACCAATGGTGGCTCAGGGTTGGCACGAGTAGATAAGAGTAAATCTGCTTTTTATAAGCTTTTTATTAAAGGCAATTCAGCTTGGAGAAACAGAAAATGAAATTAAAAGTGATGCTGGTCTCTATATTAATTTCAGGCAGTTAATTAATTGGAGGGATGGCTGATGAGGGCAGAGCAGCACTGGATGGAGACTCCACGTGGGCTGCAGGTCTAGTTCTGCCACACCCACGAGGAAAAATCAGTGTTTCAGGACACAACCATTAACTTTTCTTGTGCTTTGATTCATTAGCAATTTTCCTTTTCATTCTTTTTGAGGGGTAAAAAAGAAAAAGATTTCATTTTGGAGAAGAGAGGAACAAGTAAAAGACAGCAAACCCATGAGAGCACTTAGGGAGGAAAAAACCCTCTTGTGTTTCTTGTTGTATTTTCTTCTTAACTTTTCCATTTACACTGAGGCACTTCAGCAGCAAGTGGGTTACATAAGGAGGTCCCACCTCAACAGAGGCAGCTCCTGCCTGGATTTCCAGAGGGCAAAGCTTTCACCAGGGCCAGGACAGGACCCTGCCCAGCCTCTGGCCTGGGGCAACCACAGCAGCCTGCAGAGCTTTTATTATTGCTAAGCAGGACATCAATTCTAAACACAAATTCTAATTCAAAGCCACAAACCACCAGCTCACCAACAAAGCACCAGCCAGGAGTTGCAGGATGAAGATGTCTCAGTGTTCCTGTGACATGATTTGAAATCACAGTAACTACTGACAACCTCTCTGAAACAGAGCAAATTACCTTTGCTCTTTACTGCCAGGAGGGAGAATGTCCAGTTCCAAAATGGGAATTTTACTGGCATTCGATGTCCCTCCCTGTTTTTATGAAGCAGAAGTTATAAAAGCATTTCAAACATAAATTATTTGAAAATTCTCCTGCTTAATTCCCACCAGAATTAAACTCAAATTCTCCAGATCACAATATTTTGGAGTTCATTTTCCATTTCTATACCAATATAATTATGGTATTGTTCACATCTAGGGAAGGTTGGACTTGATGATCTTGGAGGTATTTTCCAACCTGAGTCATTCTATGATTATCTGAACACACACTAAAAAATCACAAGTAAAAATGACTATTTGTACAATCCCTGTGGGAAGCAGCCCCATTCCACCTCCACCTTTGCCTTTGGTGGCCAGGTCCTCCACGCTGGGTTTACCAGCAGGAGCTCAAGTCTTTCCCTGGTCATTTTGGTGGGTGTTGGGAGTGCTCCAAACCTCAGGTGCACATGGGAGTGCAGGGCTGGTGTCTGGAAAAGATTAAAGTCCTCCATGGGCCAGATCCCATGTAGAGGAGAGGCCTCCAGATGAAGTGGAAGGAGGGAAGAAGCAGATATTACCCAGCAAATACTGAAAATCCAACAGTCAACAACAATCCAACAGGCAACTTTAACAGCTGCATTATTCAAAATTATTTCATTGACAATGAGTGTGTAATTTAAGTCTTCAATATAAGCAAAGAACCACTTGAGTCAAATTGCTACGACAAAACCATTTGATGATTAATCCCCAAACTACACTTTAAAGGCCAGATCCAAAGCCTTCAGGACAATGGTCCTATTTTTCTGTGCCACATCATGTTTTTCATTTCACAAGTGCAGTTCTCGTTCAAGAACTGTAATTTCATATTTGGTTCACCCTGCAAGAAGTCTTTGCCTTCTCCTGAAATGCATATTTAGAAAAGCTTTCACAGAAATCTTGCAGCCAACAATAAAAAGAACCTCCCTAAACCCACCATCAATTTGGGGCATTTCCATCAACGCGGCTCCTGCTGCTGCTCCCGTTGGAGCTCTGGGTGTTAAACAATTTCTCACTTTCATCCTCAGTCTCAAACTGCACAAAATCCTCACACTCAGGCACTGCTGGAAGCAGAAGCAGGAAAGCTGCAGAGCTCCTGGTCTCTGGGAGAGGCAGCGAGGGTTTGTCCCTGTTTCCCTCAGCATTCCTCACACTGACTGAGTTTGAAAACTCCATCTGAACTTCCTAGTGGCAGCTCCTGGCCCACACCACCACACGTTTTGGGGCCATTCTGTGCCCCCCGGGGTCTGGGTTCAGCTCCAGGTTTTCCACAGCGTTCCTGGGAAGGACTCCAGGGAACGATCTCATTTCCTGCTGCCGCAGTTCGTCTCCTGCTCAGTAATAACAACCCCCAAATTCACGTAGCTCCAAGACAGGGAGAACCATAGCAATAAAACTTGCAAACACATGAGAGAGGCAAAAGCACGTAAATATGATTCAAAACCAATCTGAAGTTACTAAAATCCAATTGAATTCAAATTTCTCCTCCTCCTTGCCCAGGCTGATGTTTCCCCAAAGCTACTCTCTTGAATTACCTGTGCAGAGTCACCCTTCATTTAGATCATTTGCATTTCCACATTGAAACCCCCCAGCACCCTGTATTGCTTGAGGAGAAAAGAGATTTAATGATGAAGGTGCAGTCCACGTGTGCTCTGTATGCGTGGAATGACTGCACAACTGGGAACACTTCTCTGATAGTGGGAAAGATTTGCAGGAATGAAGCAAAGAAAATGTTTTACCACCCTTTTCAAAGGATGAGAGTGTTTACAGGAGCAGAACAAAGGGTTTGAACAGCTCAGCAACAGTGACCACTTGCACCAACCAAAACATGACCTTAAATAGGGTTTGAACACGTGTGGGGGACAGTGGGGGAAGAGCCTCACCAGGAGGAGACCAAACCTTGCTGGAGCAACAGAGGCACGGGCAGGTGGCCAAAGGGATGACATCTGCTGAACTGGCCATGCTGAGATGGTACCCACGGCTCTGGTTTGGGTGAGGAACTGGTTGTTTCCAGTATTTCAGCCCTGAGGAACAACAAGGGTGTTGGTTAGACTTGGTTGGCAGCACTGTTGTCTGCTCCTTAATGTCCAGGAAACACGGATTTATGGAAAACACAGCTTGTCAAATTCATGTGCTTCTTTGTGAGATTGGAGAATTGACTGATAAAGGTGGTGGTGATGAGCTCAAACCTTGCAGAAATCAACTGAAAATAATCTCAGCTAACAGTGACTAAGAAACTCCTGTGATACATGAAGACACAGCCACTGGGAGGGTGGGGAGGCCCTGGCACAGGGTACCCAGAGAAGCTGTGGCTGCCCCTGGATCCCTGGAAGTGTCCAAGGCCAGGTTGGACAGGGCTTGGAGCAACCTGGGCTGGTGGGAGGTGTCCCTGCCCGGGGCAGGGGGGGGGAATGGATGGGCTTTAAGGTCCCTTCCATCCCAACCCATCCTGTCATTCCATGGTCCCTTCTACAGACCCCATGCAATAAATAGCTTTTTTCAAAATTCTTAAAGAAGCCTCATATTCCATGTGTCATTAACCAAACCCCCCTACACAGGGCAGTGCTTTGGGTGGCAGTGTCACCCTTGTGTGGCTTCAACACCAGGAGCTGGTGCCTTTGTGCCACCAGGAACAGCCACACAACCAGCTGAAATTAAAGCCTCTCCCATGGTACATCAGACCACGTGGAGGCCTCTTGCAAAACCAGCCCTAATATTCAAAATTTAGAAACACCATCTGTTAGAGACTTTGTTAAATAAAAACAACTCATTACTGAAGGTAGTTCTTGGAGAGGGATCACTTTCTTTCACATACATCTGATTTCCTGTAGCTGGACAAACACAAATAGTTGTTTCCCAGTATTCCTGAAAAATTTCCAAAGTTTTCTGACAGCAGACACGTTCCTAACCTGTAGCAAAAGAAATAACTGCACTGTGAATCTGGAACTGGCAGTAACTCATGGCATTTGAATTATGTTGCTGAAAGGTGTCTTTTTACCAGCTGGTAAATAACAATCCCCTAATTACAGATATAAATCTGTTGAGGTATGAATGCACAGTTGAAAGTGATGAAAATGTTTAATAAAATATGTCCCAGAAATGGAGAACGTGATTAGATTCAACATATTGACCACAGGGGGTTTTCCTGGACCTGCTGATAGAACCACAGCCCCTCAGGATGGAAACACATCCCTCGTTCGAGTGATAAATGGAGAGGGAAAAACACTCTGGTGATTATAATTGTTCCAAGAGATCTGAGCAACCCATGAGGCATAAAACCCCTTTTTAGCTACATAAGTTCTTATGGCTTCTTCAGGGAAGAGCATTTATTATGTGCTCTGCTCTAATCACCAGGGCTTTAATAACTCTGTTTTTCCAGTGAAGTTTGATGAAGACATGGTTATCTTTTGTGGTCTGGATTTGTCACCTCTATGATTCACTTTCATATCCCAGATCTCTAAATAACAGAAACTGGAAAGAGCTCAAAAGTGTAATTTATTTTATAAAATAAATAACTTTTAAAAAAATTGCTTTTAAAAATGGTATCCCAAGGCAACTGTTCCACAAAAGCAATGGCAGCTTGGTCTGAAATGGCCTTGTCTTGGTGCTTTGCTTTCAGTCTTTTAGGATGTTATGTTTAGGCCTTACAATTTTTTTCAAGTATTAAAAACCACCCAAGAACCAAAACCTAGGCAGACCCTGCCATGTTAAAAGCAGCTCTCTGTGCTGGTGCTACTGCAGATTAAACCAATACGAGGGTTTTTAGGAGGAAACTTGTGTACGAGAGGAACAAATGGGTTGCAGAACCCAGAGCTGGTGTGCAAGGCTGAATTAACAGCTTAATGTAATTCAGTTCTTACTGGTTGCCTGGAAACTAAGTTAGAAAAAAAAAGTAAAAGCACAAACCATAATGGGTGTAGAGGCCTTAATAGGGAATTATTGATGCCACCAGACTGTCTGACAGTCTGATGTATTTCTAACAAAATCACTCAAAATGCTCCTTTATTATTATATGTTCCCCTGAATAACAAGGTCCAAGGCCAAAGCAGATAAAATATTCCCTGTTTCTGGTGGTTAAGCAGAAGGAGAGCCTGGCACACCACCATCACACCAGGGACAGCCTGGCTGCCCTCCCCACTGCTCTCACCTTCCTCTTCATTGCAACATAACATGACCAATGTCCCCTAACAGCAAACACCACAGAGCACTTGGGAATTCCTCACCACGTCACCTGGCTTGAATTAGCCCCACAGATCTGCTCAAAGAGTGCAGGTTCTTAATTTCAGCTTGAAACAAAACTGTTCTGGGAAGCGAAGACGCAGCTGTTGGACAAACACAGTTTGGGGAATGTTTCAGTGAATGCTTCCAGTTGTGTTCACTGGGGAGAAAAACTCACCCCCTGAGCAGGTCACTGCCATTCCAAAGGCTGTAAAGTCCTTTCTTTGGGTTGAGGAGTCTCACCAGAGGCTGGAGGAGAAGCCTGAGGAATCACAAGTAAGACGAGGGGACCAGCAGCAGCAATGAGTTAAAGCAAACACTTGTGATGGAGAGTTGTCCATTTATTCCAGTAAGGACCTGCTTAATTTGGGAGTGCATGGGATTAACTGGCTGGGTTAAAAATGCATATTTGAGCTAACTAAGAAAGCAGCTTAAAGATTCTGGCAAAACCACAGGGCAAATCCTGTCCCAGCACCAGCCCTGGGTCACAGCAGCATGGCACAGGTCACCTGGAGCAGCTCCAGCACCCAGGCCCTGGTGCCCAGTTTGCCATCCTGAAATAGTTACTTACGGAGTGCAGTTTTTATAATAATTATTTCCACCTCTCTCCTGATTACTTTTGGATATATAAATAAGGCATTTACAACACCTAATCAGATAAACACCATAAAAACCATCATCTTCTGCCTATCAGAGACCATCCACAGACACACAAATAAACCAACTTCGTGCTTTAAAGACAAATCCTGGCAGGTTTTCAGGGGTAGGAATGATCTTTTGTTAGAAACAGCTTTGAGAACAGACTCTCCCTCTTCCTCTAACGTGCACTGAACAAGGGATGTATAAAGTGCACCATAATAGAACATATTGGAATCTATAACGGTGCAGAACTAATTTTGAGGCTGCCACTGATTTATCTGTTATGTCAAGATATTCAATAGATACCTCGAGAGCATTTTAAATAGTCTCTAAATAAAGCAAGTCATTACTTCTTACTAAAAAAGGGGTTTAAAATGAGCTAACTCCTGAAAAAAACAACAAACTGTAATTTGGTTTTAAATTTCACTGGTCCCTTTCCCATTTCCAAGTGATCTGTGGTAATAAAGTATCAATGTGGAGATCAAATGTCAGAACAAAAGTGTTTAATGACTTGTAGATGATACACTAAATCCTTACAACCCAAGGTAAACATAATCACAAACCCTTTTTAATGCAATTCCTTAGAAACTGTGGATACAAATAGAATTTAGCAGATCAGTTAACTTACAATCCTGCAGGCTGCTGTGGACACAACCAGCACGTTTTCTCCCACAGGTGTTTCCATGAAAACAAACTCTGTGCATTGTGATAAATAAGAAAACATTGGGTGAGAACATCCCCCCACCTCCTCATGCTTCCCCAAGCCAAACCCCACAGGTCTAAGGGTGTCCACAGCTGTGAACAGTTGGACTTGATGATCAACAGTTGGATTTGATGTCAGAGGTCTTTTCCAGCCTTGACAGTTCCATGATTCTGTGACAAACGAGTGCTGAACTCGCAGGACTGTGTCCCAGTGATACCCTGCAAAAGCTGAAGCCTTCAAAAAGCTTGGTCCCCAACCCAGACACGTGTTTGGAATTATTAACATGCACCTTATTGAAGTGGCTTTCACTGGGAAAATCAAGTCTGGAGAACCTGGACATCCATCATAACCCTCTGAAACAAGTGGCTGAATTGTCACTGCACTGACAGGCTGCCACAGGGGCACGGGGAGGCAGCAGTTAGGGAATGTCAGGGCCTTTATTCTGCTCCAGAGCACTTCTGGAGTCAGGAGAAAGTGATGGGAGAAGCAGAAATAATCTGACTTGACATTATTATCTGCAGCCCAGACGAAAGAATGGCAGTCACCAGGCTCTGATGTGACCTCCACAGTGACCAAAACGGTCTGGGAAGTCCTTGAGAGGGGCTGTGGAGAGCAGACGTGGAGCTCAGCTGCTATTTTTGGCCCCTCTGTAACCCCACCATGGCTCCTGGAAGGGAGTGTGATTGGCCTGCAGCCATTATGCCAGCAAACTACAGCTCAAGACAACTCTCATCAGAACCTTTTAATGTAAATTGCTGTCTCCTCCTTGCCATCTGTGGAATTAAAGTGATTTATTTTAGCTCAGGAGCTGTCTCTGAGTTTGTAAACTTTTTATGGTGGACATAATGAAAAGCATCCATAAGGCTTTTCTTCTGGAAAGGGGAAGATGTCCTCCTGAAGTTCAGAAATGTCAAAGGCACTTTTTTTTATAGTTGCTGGAACAAGTCATTCAGAGATTGTTACTCTGCATAATAATTCATGGATTCCAAATACTGGTATTTAGAGCTGAAGCAGAACTCCTAAAATCTCATGGTTTTAATGGGAATGTTGGCAGGTCCTTTATAATGTCACAGAGAGCAGTGGTGTTAAAAATCCTGGAATCAAACTATCAACTCATGATAAATGGGTGGTGAACTGCTCGTGTCACATCACTTATTAAGTTGGTACCATAAATTATTACACTGTAAAAATCAATGTTTACTTCAGTCCTTCTCTTCCCATATTGTCACAGCTATTTTCTAGAATTCATTAAAAAAATCTACAAGGAACAAAAAAAGAAAACCAAAACCACGTGAAACAGGAAAATTGGTTTTCTTCAGGCTGAACTGTCCTCTATTACCTAAACAAAACAACTACTGAGGGTGTTGCAATTAATAAAACCCACTAGACAAGGAAGGATGAATCGGAGATGGATCAGACCGTGGAGTTCAGATATTAAGTGAAAATTCCAGGAGTTGAATTAAGAAAAGTATGACTTTTTTTTGAGAATGAATCACTATTTGTCATCCAATTTATACTTTTTGTTCCCAAATGAAAACTCCAGGAGTACAGTTGGTGCAGACTGAGTCCCTTCAATGTCAGGTATGGTGTTCCACTGCTAATTCTCTTGGATTTTGCACAAGAAGGGAATATCCACTGCTGGGGCTGGACACCCCCTCCCCTTACTCCACACCAAAGGGATGCTGAAGAGCTGCCCAAAAACTGCCTGGCTGGCAACAAGTGAGGAAAATCCATGATTTACTTGTTCAGGCTGTCTCAGCCCAGTGACGTGCACAGCCCTTCCCTCCCTCACCAGAAGACTTTAACCATATTTAATGTCTCAATCCACCCCCTGTAGCTCCAGGTACATTGCACAGTTGTTAAATTCTGCTG
Organism: Pachyramphus minor; assembly: GCA_013397135.1. NCBI lineage: Eukaryota > Metazoa > Chordata > Aves > Passeriformes > Tyrannidae > Pachyramphus > Pachyramphus minor. The sequence continues at coordinate 1,520,875 of VYXB01001473.1, read as the reverse complement.
GGAGAAAGTCATGAGCAGCAAAAGCAAAAGCAGGAAAAAACCCTGTGCCCCTGCTTGCATCACACAATGAAGGCTGAGCTCAGGCTCACACCTCACCCAGCGCTGGGGAGGGTGTCACACGCCCGGGAGCAGCCTGACACATCCCATCAACAGTTAAACACATCAAGAAAAAATAGATTCTCTATGTTTTTACACCCAAAGAGTGGAGTTTTTGCAAAAAAAGAAAATAAAAAAATTCCTGCCTGGTGTTTCTGCCAGTTTGGTTTCAGCTTATCCTTGGCAGGAGCTGCACGGCAGCGGCGCGTTCCTGCTTTGTTTTGCTAGACTGTCTCCCAAAATCTGGGGTACTTTGGTCATTCCTCTCCTCCAGCACAGACCCAACCACTTGTAGTGCTTCCTGCACTTCCCAAAGCCAAGGGCAGCATTTATCAAACACCACCTCCAATATACAGGCTGGCAAAGAGCTCAGCTCCTCCAGGACGACCACAGCACCTGGATTTATTGCTAATAAGTCAGAGATTTCACAAACAACAGCATCAAAGAGCACATTAGCTTTACCTCTGAGCGAGCACATCCCATCTCCTACGAGATTTTATGACAGATGATTCAAAGGGGAAAAATTAAGAGGCCTCTGAAGCTTTTATGGCTTTTCTTACCTCATCTGTATTTGCAAGACGTGTGAAGCTGGGTCACGTCCTGCCCGTGTTTGTGTGGTTGGTGTTACAGCAGAGCAGCACCTGCCATAAATAAGAGAGCTGAAACCAGCAAGTTATCAACAACCCCCGTGGCCAAACGTGATGAGATGTGTTTCCAGGCAGGGGGAGATGCCCCATCCAGATGAGGAGGCAGCAGATTTGGGATTTAACCATGAGATTGCCTTGGATTTCTTTATGGCCATCTGCATTCTGGCATTCTGGGGTTCCCCTACCCCCTGCCTTCAAAAGGAAAGTCTAAATTTTGCAAGGTACCCAAAAGCTTAAATATTAAACCTCATCTACCTTTAAAAAAACAAAAAGGACTGAAGAGGAACATATTCCTGCCTGTAATTTTAACAACTTTGTCATGGATTCTACTCATACAGTGGGAAGAGAAATCATGGGCTTCCCAGACAGGTCTCTCAGATCTCAGGCCAAACTTCTCCCAGCACAGGAACATTACTTTAGCCCTCTTGTTAACCATGAACAAGGTATTACAGGTATTAAAGGTGAAATACCTGTGGTTCCACTGCACAGGGTTGGAGCAGCTCTCCCAGGCAAAAGTCAGGTGAGCATTTTGCAGAAGCACGAACAAAGCCATTAGTCTTGCAGGTTCAAGGTGCATCTGCAATCTTCCTGCATCCCACATTCCAGCCTATTACCTCCAATTTAGATCATCTTCCTTGTTTTCCATCTGAAACAGTCTGCAGAGGAAATCTGAGCCAGCACAACTACTTGCTATGGAGACTTATTCTTCAGTGACGTGAGCAAATAATTCTGCATTCAAATCAAAGGCCCAGTCTCTGAGGAGCCTTCTGAGTGCTCAGTGTCCCTCCAGCATGGCAGGGTGGGAGAGGAAAAATCAGGCAATCTCCTTCTCTGTACACTTGGAGAGGTTTAACTAATTAAACCAATTATTTTGCTATAATAATATGAAATTAAAGGGTTTTTTTGCTCAAAAATAATAGAAAAGTGCCCTCTGATCTAATCTTGTGCAAATCTGTATGAGGGATATATGGCAGAGCTGCTCTGGGGCAGATGTTTGATGAATTACTGAATCAGCCCCCAAGTGCACTGTGTCTGTAGCACATGTTCCATCTCTTCTTTACATGTTTTGTTGTGATTTATTGCCCAGCCCTTGATGTTTATGTCTGTGATAGTCAAATATTTCATAGAATCACAGACTGGTTAGGGATGGAAGGAACCTTAAAGCCCATCCAGTCCCACCCCCTGCCATGGGCAGGGACACCTTCCACCAGCCCAGGTTGCTCCAAGCCCTGTCCAACCTGGCCTTGGACACTTCCAGGGATCCAGGGGCAGCCACAGCTTCTCTGGGCACCCTGTGCCAGGGCCTCCCCATCACCATTATAAAGAATATCTTCCCAATATCCCATCTAAATCTCCCCACAGGAGTGTATTTTCCACCAGCCTGAGGAGGAGGGGGGTTCTACCAAGTGTTGTGGTCTCCAGAACCCAGAGGCACAGGCAGGAACCCCCTGCAGGTCCCTTCAGCCACAGCTCTGAGGGCAATTTCCTGGCAGAGAACAACCTTCTGAGCTGCTGGAGCAATGGAATCAGCACAGCCCCACGGCTGGAGAGGGGCAGCCTCCCTCCCCACCCAAAGGGAAAACTCCTGCTGGTCCTCACTGGCAACTCAGGACTTTTGCCCTTGTCAGGAGAAAAATGAAGCAAGTTTTGCTTTGGCTCATGGGAAAAGATGGATGTGCTAAAGCAAAAAGAGGGTCAGGCTCCAGGACTTTTCCATCCAATTTTTGTTCAGTGAGGTGTGGAAGTCCAAAGGGACGTGCTCCCCTGGCTGGGTAAGGCATCCTTCAAAAACAACAGCACCACAGAGCAAATGAGTTTAACACCAGAGCTTCCACCAGGGGTTTAGATCAGGTCAGCTTTTGTTCCTTCCACTGATCTTCAGCCCAGTTTTTAAGGGTGTGCCCAAAAGATGAGAGCAAGACTATACATATATATATATATATAAAACAGTCTCAACCACAGAGGGAGGGGGTGACACAGCCTGGCTGCAGAGCCACTGTCACATCTGCCCCTCCACCACCAGCACCAGCTCGTGGCTGTGGAAATGCAGCTCCAGGTGTGAAGGATCAGGAACCACCCCCAAACAGGCTGTACCTGCATCTCCCACCACTGTGCACAAACACCCTCCTCCTCCTCACCTGTAATGTCAGGAGTTATCCTTCCCTGGGCTGCTCTCCAGCTTCCAGACTGGGTTGGATTGGCCCAGCAGTGCCTTGGTGGATTTACAGCTCCAACAGCTCCCAGGGCTTCCTTCTTCTCCTTCTGCCCGGAGTCCTCTGCCTCAGCCACGTGTGCCCTGAGTGTGAGAGCACAAACACCATCATCCACCTGCACTTACTGGGCCCCAGCCCTGGCAGTGTCCAGGGCAGGTTGGACAGGGTTTGGAGCACCCTGGGCTGGTGGGAGGTGTCCCTGCCCAGGGCAGGGGTGGCACTGGATGGGCTTTAAGGTGCCTTCATCCATTCTGTAACTCTATGATATTTATATGTCTCAGAGTTACTAGTTTACTTATTGCACACCACACGTGTTCTATTTTAAAAATACTGTTTATATTAATATTATTTTTAATTAAGTGCAAAATTTCTAGGGTTTTTTGCTGTTTCCTGCCCTTTACAGAGCAGTGAGTTTTGCAAGGTAACCAATAATTTGCCCATGCTGCACAGTGGCAAATCCAACTGCAAAACAGTATTTGTGACATCTATTTATAGCAGATGTAAAATCCCTGCAGGAAGCTGGTAAATCCCCTCTCTGTGCTCAAATATGAGGGGCCACAGCTTTGCTTTTCCAGTGCAGGAATGGGGCTTCATTATCTGATCCTGGTGATTGATGCCATTCCCAAGTAATCTTTCAGAGCAATGATCCCTCCCCAGCTCATTTCCATAACTATTTTATCACGGTGTGAATTAGTTCTTCACACTCTGCAGAGTTACGTCTCAAACAGGATTTTTTTACAGAGTAATAGAAACATCTATCAAATAAAACCCATCTGCAGTAGTGCTAAATATCTCCTAATAAGCCTCATATCCTTCTCTTAAAGCAATTAAAATATTGACATTTTCTCATCAATTCCTTCATAACGTGAAGGCAGGTGAGAAAATACAAACCATGAAACAAGGACCAAACAGAAGGCAGGGATTTTTCTGGGACACCACAGGGAAAAATAGGGGGGGGATTATCCAAGTAAAACACAACCCAGATGTAAAACCCAAACGGGTGAAAACCTTCCCTGTCAATGTCCACAAGTTTCCTAAAACATCTCTTCTTGTTGGTAAATAACTTCAAACTAAGCCAACAAACAAGTTTAAGAAGAGGTTCTGGAGGACTGGGAGACAGGAACAGCTGTAACTTTCTCAGCAGTGTGGTTTTGCTCAGATTGCTTCCCTCGACTCTCACCTGAGGAAGGTGTGAACGTAGGCAAAGGTGGGGCCAAGATTTGGCTGCCCTGGATGGGGTGTCTGAGCAGAGGAGGAAACCTCTGCAGGATCACTTCCAGGTGAGTTCCTCCATGTGCTGAGACTCACTATACACCCATTTTTTTCAAGGGTCTCACATAAATCTGAACATCCTCTCACACTGAATGAAGAGTAGAACTAAAACCACAGTGCAGATTTGTTGGTGTGAATGGTTCCATTTAACCACACAGGTCTCACAGCTCACCACAGGGACATATTCGAGATGCTTTCCCCAGCAAAACACTTATATTTCTTAAAAAAAAAAAAAAAAAAAGAAAAAATTTTTCTTAATAAGGACAGAATATGAGATCAGAGAAAAATAATGATAGTTATTCAACTGCTCAAATATTTCAATATTTTTAATTTGAGTCATTCTTGCTCAAAAAGTTCTCACATTCACAAATTGCCCAAACATGCAAAAACCTGTCACCCACAATTATTTTGATCCCAACTGTTCACAAACCAGGTTTTAAAGGAGTACCTGATGCTATTATTGAACTAGGAGAGTTCAGTAGAGCAAAGCATCGAGGTTCAAGCCCAGCACTTCCAAGGAATTTACCTGTCACCTAATTTCCCATTTGCAGGGATTTCCAGCCCTCCCCACACACAGAGGCTGAGGGTGCTGCCAGGCAGCTCTGGGGCTGCTGTGGCTCATGTTTCCCTTGGCAGCAAAAGAAAAAAGTCCCAGCAGCTCTGCCCCAGCAGCTCCTTCAGCTCCCTGGTGGTAAATGTGATGCCAGCTGGGAATGGTGAGGGGTCCCTGGGCTGGGGCACAGCTGGACACGGCTGCAGAAGGGTCTGAGGAGGAGCCTGGGCAGGGAACCTCTGGAATATCATCCCCCACCATCAACAACACCCGATTTAAGGTGGTTTTAAATATTTGGTGGTGGTGATGGAAGGCTGTGGCTGATCGTGAATTAGGAGCAACCCCCTCCATGTATTTTTTACCTCTCCTCTTCAGTGATCAAAGCTCTGCCACGAACTCCCTTCCCCAAGGGTGGATGCCAGGAGAAGGCCCTCTCTGTGTGAGGGACGTGGGTGTCCAGCCTGGCTGGACTGAGGTCACGGCCCCGCTGTGAGCAGCACATCCAGCAGCCACTGAGGCCTGTGCAGAGCAGAAATCTGGGCCTCTCTCCCCGTTACCATGACAGCACAGCCCAGCCCTGCCTCCTCTCCCTGTGCAAGCTGGAAATGCAGCTTTTCTGCTCAAGCACACACAGCTCCCTCGTTATCCAGTAGGGAATGCTGGCACCGCTTCCCACGGCTGTGCAGTGACTTAATCTGAGTGTTCCTGCCCTCACATCACTGGGGTGCTCTGCGTCGTTTTTACTGCTCCTGTAAAGTATGGGTGGTTTTGCACAAAGGCACAGAGTTCACTGGCATGGAAAAAATCGGGAATGTAGCCACAGGATCATCAGATCCCAACGAGACAACTTTGCTCCTGCAATAGCATGGAATGACAGCCCTTTGTTCCTGAGCTTGGGAGTTCAGGGGACATACGGCTCCTCTGGACTCATCTTTGTGGCAAACAAGGCTGTGCATTAATGATGGAGTCATTTACATTCCTTTCAAGCCAAAGCCAAAACATCCTCCTTGTAACTTTCAAAAAAACCTCATGAACTTTGTATAAAATGTATAGAATTGCCACCTCTTCTAAATCAAGATTTTTGCTGAAATCCAACATGTTTCCCTCCATATCCTGGACTCTGCTCCTCATGTCCTGTGCTTGTTCCTCACACTCAGGACAAGCTGAGTTTCCATTCAGATGTCTTCCAAGCCTTAGTGCTCCCACATAATCTTTGGTTTCTCTTTAAATTTCCTATTTAAATAGCAAATATTTATGTTTCAATATAGCCTGGCATTACCTGTAGTGCAGGTGGAGCTCAGCCTGTCCTCTGAGCCAGGACACCACTGGATGTGCACATGGGAAGAAGGACTCAGCAGCTTTCAGCATCTTTCTCTTCTCCTTGAAAGATTTTCTTTCCTTCAGAATGGTCTGTGTGAAACTGTGCCAAAACAAGCAGCATTCCTTCAAATCAATTTGTTATTTCTTGAAAAACAGAAGAAAACATAATATTCTTGGGTATATAATATGCAAAATATGCTTGGGTTTATTATTTGAAAAACTCAGGCAGCTTTGCCTTTGGAGATTAGGAAGGGAAGAAATAGCATCCTCTACCCAGAAATAAACAGTTTTGTTCTGAGCAACACCCACAAACGCTGTCCAAGGTGCTTTCCTGTTTCTGTCCATGGCTGGAAACCACACCCTCCACCAGCCCTGTGGAGACATGGGTGTTAAAAGCAGGTCAGAGCCCAAATTGCCCCTTGCTCCCTGCCAGCATCCCCAGGGCTGTGCTCACACAGCTGGGACCCCGGGGCTCCCCCAGCCCACCCCACTGCTCTCATGTCACACCCAGCAGCTCCTGCCTGAAGCCTGCAGGATCTAATTGCTGCTCTTTAAAAACAACCAAACCAGAACCACCCCACCCAAACGACCACATTTTGGAGTTGGGAGGACTGCCTGGAGACAGGAGAGGCTTGGAAACACAGGATCTCTCCTCCTCTGCCTGTTTTGCTACAGCATTTTACATCCAGATCTCGACTGGAGAGCTGTGGCTGCCCCTGGATCCCTGGGAGTGTCCAAGGCCAGGTTGGATGAGGCTTGGAGCAACCTGGGATAGTGGAAGGTGTCCCTGCAGGGGTGGCACTGGATGGGCTTTAAAGTCCCTTCCATCCCAACCCATTGTGTGATTCCATGTCATAGTGCCCAGGAAAGTCCCTGCCCCGTCTGTGCCAGCAGTCCAGACAGGATGGGAAATGCTCCATCCCAGGGGTCTGGGGCTGAGCCAGGTTTGTGGAGGAGGAATCCAGAAGCACCAGCAGAAGTTGGTGCTAATTTAACACCCAGAGCACCCAGTTTCCCCAGTTTCCCTCTGCATTTAAGGCTTTGTTGACAGCTCCTAAGCAGGAGCAGCAGGAGCTCCCAGACTGCACTACCAGCCCCAAAGGGACCAGCACCATGGGAGAACAGCCCCTGCTCCTTCAGGGATACACAATAAATGCTTAGACATAAATTCAGGCCTCTTAAAACCATCAACACGAGGACGAAACAAATAAAGCAGCAGCACTCCACAGGCTGCTGGACTCTTCTCTCTCAGCCTTCACACTCAGCCAAGAACTCCCACAGAAACGTTTTTATATCTCAAGACTACTTGAGACTAACCTAAGTACTGTACTTTCACTGCCAAATTTAATTTCTTCGTGGAGTTCTCAGCTCAGTTAAAAGCTTGCCAGCCTTTCTGAGGGCTGAGTGCTCTTCAGGCCACTGCCTGGCCTCTCCCACAGAGGCACAATTAGCCATGGAAGGCTAACGAGCCTGCACGCCATGGCCTGGTGGTTTTCCCCATTCTTCTCCTGCATTCAGAGAGCAATTCAATAGCTGAAGTACATCTACAGAGGCTGCAGAACGTCACCCTCCTGTAAGAACAGCACACAGGGACCCTCCACAGTCACAGAATCACAGAAAGGTTTAGGTTGGAAAAGCCCTCCCAGCCCATGGATCCCCCTGTGCCCCATCCCCACCTTGTCCCCCAGCCCAGAGCACTCAGTGCCACATCCAGGCCTTCCTTGGGCACCTCCAGGGCTGGGGACTCCAAACCTCCCTGGGCAGCCCCTGGCAGTGCCTGACCACCCTTTCCAGGGAGAAATTCCTGCTGATGTCCAACCTGCCCCTCCCCTGGCACAGCCTGAGGCCGTTCCCTCTCCTCCTGTCCCTTGTTCCCTGGGAGCAGAGCCCGACCCCCCCCAGCTCCCCCCTCCTGTCAGGGAGTTGCAGAGCCAGAAGGTCCCCCCTGAGCCTCCTTTTCTCCAGGCTGAGCCCCCCCAGCTCCCTCAGCTGCTCCTCACAGGACTGACCCTCCAGACCCTTCCCCAGGCAGAGGAGTGCTCTGGGAGCAGAAGGTGAGGTGCCCTCCTGGCACTCGGGCTCCAGGACACAGGGACAAAACAACACCAGCTCTGCCAAAGCAGCAAGGCCAAACCCATCGTGGTTTGGTGCTGGAGCCACAGCCCAAAGCCACGGGGGCAGAATCTCAGCCAGCACATGTGGCTGTGTGGAGGTGAGAGGGCAGAGCCCACGGGGAGGGTATTTACAGCCTGTCGTGATAGAGAGCTTCAAAAAACCAGAGTGGGAGAGGAAGAACCAGAGATATTGCAGCACAGAGTAAACTGGAGAAACAAAATTAGAAACAATCTGTGTTTCAAAAATGTGGTCAACAGAATGCATCACCATGACAATCCTTGCTAGAAGCAACAAGGGAGGCTTCCTGGCAGTGCTGAAGGAGGGCTCGTTCAGCAGTGGAGATTCATCAAAATGCAATTTGCAGCACCAAAAAAATATATCTGTAGTGGCATTTCATTGACTTTTATTCTTAAAATGTGAGAACAAGACTGAAGAAGCATTGCCTTACTCTGAATTCTGTGAAAATCCTGATCCTGACAGAAAATCAGAGACATCTTTAGCATTTGCCTCAGTGGTTGCATTACAGACAAAGCTAAAATAAGGAGCAAAGATTTATATCAGAGATATAAAATGAAATCAAATGAGAGCTTTGTATTAAGGCACACAGAGGTGGGCTTTAAATTACAAGTATGGTTCTAAAAGGAAATTTAAAGAACAGATTAAAATACCTAAGCACAGAAAAATATAAAAAAAAATTAATTCCTTTTAAAGGTCATCAACTGGTCTAAAATATGTAGAATATGGAGCAACAAATTACAGCATAACCATCTTATCCAGGAGCTAATGATCCCCCTCAACTAATGAGGCAAGGAAAGTGCTCTGAATTTTGCCTTGCATCAGGTGAGCTGATGGACCACAGGACAGGGGTGGGAGGGGTGTTCAGGGCTCGTTGCCCCTTTGAGGTACCTGTTTGGAGACTGGAAATTCAGCTCTCCATCCTCCTCCTCCTTTCCTTCCAACCGTGTCCCTGCTCCCAACCACTAGAGAAGAGCAGCAGGTGACGCATTTTTAATGGTGGCTCTTGCAGAGCACCACATCCACAGGCTTGGATGTCCTGTCCTCAGAGCAGCCCTTGCTGGAATGCTGGGTGAAGACCCACAGCCAACAAAAATGGCTTGTTGTGATTTTGGGCAGCTGAGAGACGATGTCAGAGCTCCTGTGATGGATGAAGTCACACAAATGTGTTCATTTGCATTGAGGAGGCTCAGCTGAAAAGGGAGAAAATAAGGTTTAAATCTACCTGGAGAGAAAGGAAAGCTGAGAAGCTCCTCATTGCCCAGAGAAGCTGTGGCTGCCCCATCCCTGGAAGTGTCCAAGGCCAGGTTGGACGGGGCTTGGAGCAACCTGGGCTGGTGGAAGGTGTCCCTGCCCATGGCAGGGGGTGGGAATGGATGGGCTTTAAGGTCCTTTCCAACCCAAACCATTGTGGGATTCTATGATCACAAACAAAACAAGGAACTATAGTAATGCTTTGATGACAAATTGAAAGAAAATCTATGGCTGGGGGCAGTGGTGGAATGGAAATCACGTCTCACACCTCCGGGGCTGCACCAGGAGCTCCACTTTAGGGGTTACTATTTACTACGTTTTAGGGAGTTCAGGCACTGAGGATAAATTTCTTCTCTTCAGAACATAAATCTGTGCAATGTGCACGAATACTCAGCAGGGTGGACGTGTGTGGCTGGGGCTGACCTTGAGCTGCACAAAAGTTTGTTAACAAACTTCTCCTTTTGAAAAAAAAACCACAATTTCAGGCTGACAAATGCTTCACAACTGTCCAGCAATTTCCACAAGTTGTCTTAATTCTTTAGTGCTTAAGCAACATTTCTTTCTCATCAGAATACTTTGTGTCAATCACTTCATTTTGAATGGTCTTGTATGTTAAAAATAGCAAATTACATAGCAACTAAAATGAAATATGTAACATGGGGTCAAATTTGCTACTTTGTTGATTCTGGGATGAAACGACAATTTTTTATCATTTTTTGTTTAAACAAAGCTCCCTCCCCTCCCCCCACAGCAATTTAGAATTTCCAGGGAATAAAATAAATATATTACCCACAGATAGGTACCATATAAGTAACATATAATAGAGTTATAACAGAACACTGAAACTCCATTACATTCTCACTCCTTTGTCAGAGGCAGAACCACCTGGTTAGAGCAGCACTTGTATATCTCAGTGATACCTAATTCACAGAGTAAACCACCAGCAGTGGAACCAAAGCCAGCTGTAGACAAAAGAGATAATCAAATTCTGTCAGAAAACAGGTTATTCACATAACTTAAATAAAATGAAGAAATGGGAAAAGAGACAATGTGTATAATATTCATAATTCATAATAAAGTTATTGTTAATTTAATGGCAGTATAATTCCTTTCTGATTTCAAGCATGGCATGAAAAAGCAACCTGGCCAGTGGAAGGTGTCCCTGCCCATGGCAGGGGTTGGAAGTGGATGAGCTTTAAGGTCCCTTCCAACCCAAATCACTCTATGATTTTATGGTGATTCTATGAAAATGGGGGGTCAGATCTCTCTCACATGGCACTTGTGATGGTGTCAGCAGGACCAAGCAATCTCTCACCTCAGGATTTTAAGGACAATACCCCAATTGCAGTATTCTTGTGAAAGACTCAGCTTCCCCAGGGCTCTCCTACTCCGTGGCTTGATACTGCATCTGTAACTGAACAGCAAAATATTGTCCTGGAAGTGGAAAACCATAAGTTATTCCAGAGTCATTGAGGTTGGAAAAGCCCTCCCAGCCCATGGAGTCCACCCTGTGCCCCATCCCCACCCTGTCACCCAGCCCAGAGCACTGAGTGACACCTCCAGGGGTGGGGACTCCCACCACCCTGGGCAGCCCCTTCCAGGGCTGGACAACCCTTTCCATGAAGAAATTCCTCCTGATGTCCAATCTGACCCTCCCCTGGCAGTAACAGCAGGAGGCTCTGTGAGGAAGGGGAAGCAGGTTGGGGTTGGGAACCCACCTCCACAGCCGAGTTCCTCCAGCCCCACCTGGGCTGGGACCCAGCTGGGCTTGGACGAGCTCTTCTCCAACACAGAGCTTGGGTGACCATTCCTCGGCACAACCTTCTCCTGGGTGAGTCACTTCCACCACCCAGCTCGTGGAGACGTGGCCACCCTGGGAGCACTGGAGCTGTTTACTGCTGGGAGCACCCTGCTGAGTGACGTCAGCCATTCCCCCCCCAGTGCTCCCAGTTGCTGCCGTGGGCTGGGCTGCCTGACTAACACCGTCCCTCTGGAGGGAGCCGAGCGGGGAGGGACACCCGGCAGTGACTCACTTGGCAGTGACAAAGTGCTGGAGCATCAGTCAGCGAGGGGGCACCACTCTCCTCTCCCCCCAGCGATATTTGTGGGGGAAAAGAGAGAAAAACATGCTCCTGTCACTGTTTAAAATAAAATATATGTGAATTTTATGAAAAGCACCAGATGATCTCGCGCAGGGATGAGGAGATATTAATGCAGACAGTGACACCTCCAGTTTTGGTGCTGCCTGGAGAAGGCATCAGCAGAGCTGCCAGCCTGGCCCTGGGGTACCTGCTTTCCTCTTGGCCTGGTTTATCAGAGCGTGGGAAGGGCAGGTGACACACCAGAAACACGATGGGCACCAAAAAACCACAGACCAAATCCTAGTCTGGCTTTTAAGCCAAGCTGGCAAAGCATCCTGGAAGAGAACAGAAGCACTGGGACATTTTGAGACATTCTCATTTTACAGGAATTTAAAAGTCTGTGAAAGGCCCATTGATGCATTTTAAACAGCTTTTACTTTCTAGTATTTATTTAGAGTAGTCATTCATCAGTATTTTACAGGGATGTTCAGTCCCTTGACTGAAACTACATCAGCAATTATAAAATGCAAAGGGCAACACGGCTCAAGTAAGAAACCTCAGACACAGAAAGGTTTGAGCTTCTCCAAACCTCATTTGTAAGCAGGGGTACAAAGGAGGAGTAAATGGAAGAACCTGATAGCTTCATGTCAGAAGAGACATGAACCGTGACACAGCAGTGTCAGCCAAAGGAAAATGAGCTGTTAAAACACCTGGAGTGGAACAGCACACGGGTTCTAAAGTGGCAGATTAAAAAAAACCAACCTGATAATGGGTCACGAATGATGAAATTTATGCCTTGTTTCTGCTGTGCACTGGGACTTCCACTTTAAAATTTCCAGTCAGCAGATCAGATTGCCTCCAAATGAAAGTGTCAGGGTAAAACCCAGCAAGTACAGTTCAACAGCTCTGTAAAAACACTGGCAGCGAGGGAAACAAGAAAATCATTCTGATTTTCCTTGTAGCCCCTGCACCTGAAGAACATGCCTTGAACAGAGGCACTCCAGCAGCATAAATGTGATAAAAACCCAGGCTCTGTAGCAAGGGGTTGTAAGGAAGCTTTAAGTACCTCTCAAAAGGCTTTAAATAAGATTTTTTGGAACTAAAACATGATTCAGCTTTTCCAATATGGTATAACACTAAAAACTGAAAAAGGTGAGATTTTTTATTGACCTTCAGGTGAAAAAATATCCTTGATGGCTGGTGGCCATTTGGGCTGCAGAGAACAAGCAGTTCCAGCTCGTGTGATTATTGAGCAAACTACTTTTCCAACCATTTTTTTTTTTTCTCCTGCTTCAAGCAATGCCTCAGCACAACTTCACAGTTTCCAATTCAGTAACTAAAAAAAACCCTCAAAGGTCTTTATTTTTCCAGGGGTAGAAGGGCAAACGACAAACCAGCAGCATTTCTGCTCTCAGGGCTCCCTCACATTTGTCTGGCACAGGATGTGTCTCGGCACAGCCTGGGCGACGGGGCGCCCACGGTGGCATTTCCCAGGGCTGCTGGGATGGAGGTGGAAAACTGCACTGCCTGTAAATAACACCAGGAAAAGACCGTGGGGAGGAGGAAAACTCATTTTCCTTCTGACCCTGAATGAGTTGCCTCAAAAAAAACCAAAAAAACAAACCCACCAGTCCTGGGTTAATTATTTCTGGTGAGATTGAGGCAGGCGGTGAATGGATCACACCAGTTGTAACCCTGGAATGGCTCCTCTTCCCTCAAAGTTTAATGCAGCTTTTTGGAACTCTTATCAATTGAAACAAGAGATCTTCCTCGGATCATAAACTCTAAGGGGAATCAGTAAATCCTGCTATTTTATTATCCTGACCTTTAGACCACAATCTGTCTTTTTGCTCTTCAGTTTATATATCAGAAAATACCACGATGTATTGGAGCATGAATGCTCCCACTGCAGAGCTGGGTCTTCCCACCACCACGGACAGACCTTAAACCATTTACTCACTGATCTGGAAGTTACATTTTCATTGAGTGGATAAACTCTTGAAGGACTGGATAAAAAGAAAAAAAAACCCCTCATTTATAAACTACTTTTAGTTGGTGCCAGCACTCAAAATTCTGATATTTGCTTACATCGTCTGCTGCTAAAGTCATATTTTCTCTGTTAAGTCTGTGTTTTGAAAATTCCTTGGCATTTTAATTGGCTTGATATTTCAATTCTCTGTCAAAAAAGAGACTTGCTTAAAAAACACAACCTGATTTCTCTGTGGATCCCTCTTTCTCAGAGCCTCCTAAATGCTGCTCACCTGCTGCAGAAGTTTGCAGTGCACTGGCTGCAGCTGTTGCCAGAACTTCTACATTTGAAACAGGCTGGAAACTCCAGTCCCCTCAAACAGCAGTGGACCAGGAACACTCTGCCTGTGGGTGACTGACTCACAATTAGAGACTCCAGACTGAGCTTTTCATTTCTTCTTCTCAACCAAAGAGCTACAAAGAAAGAGCTGAGGGGGTGTGGGGGGGAAGCTACAACTGGCTGAAGAAGTGCAGAGCTGGAAGTAAAGATTTCTTGTGGGAGCTGCAGTTTAAAATTGTACCTTTGGTCTCCAGTTCCTCCTTCTCCGCTGTCCTTCACACAGTTTGAGTTGGAAGATGTGGATTCTTCTCCCTAGAAACTGGGCTGCCTGGAGAGCAGTGAGGAGGCACCACATGATGTGCAGGTGGGAAAAGCCCTCTGAGACCATCGAGTCCAACCATTCCCCCAGCACTGCTGTGCCCACCACTAACCCACGTCCCCAAGTGCCACATCCACAGGGCTTTTAACCCCCTCCAGGGATGGGGACTCCAGCCTGCCAGGGCTGGACACAGAATCAGAATCTCCTGAGTTAGAAGGGACCCACAAGGATTGAGTTCAGCTCCTGGCTCTGCACAGGACAACCCCCAAAATCCCATGATGTGTCTGATGGTGCTGCCTGCAACACATCTATTACCCTCAACATGGAATTGTCCAGTCCCAGGGCAATGCAACAGTTATTTCCAGTTAATTTAATGGCAGCACTGACAATGTTTGTCTCCTGTTCTGCTCACTCTGCCTTTGCATCACACACCCATTCAGACTGGGAAAACTGGAGGGATATTCGTGGTTAGATCCCACTGCAAAGTGTTCTCCAGCTTGGTTTGCTGCAAGAAACAGGTTCCTCCAGTCTGACACCGAGAGCCAATTCTGATGCTTCCTGCAGCACTCAGAGCTCCCTCCAGGCACCGTTACCTGAGGGCTGGGATTGGGGGACCTCCCCACCCCCCAAAAGGCAACTCCCTGCAGCAAAGGCTCCTGTTTCCAGCTCCCAAGAATTTAGACAGATTCCAAATTTCTGCTGCATTTCAGCCATTTTACATTATGTAACCAGAAGTGTGCATTTTTATTTTCTCCCAGTATCTTCTGCAGGTTGGAACTATTAGGACCTGCCAAAGCTTATCCATTTTCAGATGTTTCAGGAGAAAATGAGGAAGGCTGGTTTTTTTTTTTTTGTACCAGTAAATAACAGTTTGCTTGCTTCAGTAAGTTAGAGGTTAATGGCTCTGCATGAGAAAACAAGGATAATGGCCAGTTCTAAGCAAGATTCAGTTTTGAGTTGCTTGAAAACTGAAAAGAAGGTCAGCACGCCCAGCCAGGTTCCTCTGTGCTTCTGTTTTATTTAGCTTTGCAAATCAGAGCTCTCTTCATTTCCCTAGTCTCTCGTGAGAGACCAAAAAAAATGAAGTTGCAACACTGAAATTTGATGTTATTATGTTCCCCATCTTATTATCTAAATTGCTGTGCCATGAGTGAATTCAGACCAGAGGCCTCTATTGATCTACAGCTCTGGGACTGCAACTGGGTTTTTCAAGCCCTGGTGTGTTTACGTAGGGCTGGAATAATTTGGAAATCTGTTTACAAGCTGTCCAGTGTAATTGAGGAGGATTTTTCTTGTGCCTTTGAGGTCACACACTTACAAAGGTGCAACTTGCTGCAGCAGCTATTTTACAAGAATCAAGGACAGAGAACACTTACTTGTAGACTGGGGACCAGAAGGGGAATCCCGAGAGAACTCTAAAGACCAAAGAAATAATGTAGATAATGCACTGAGAACAGGGTGAGTCAGGAGAGGAGAACCTGGGAAGAGTGTTAATGAAATTTGAACAAATTGCATGTTATTGAAAACATTTCTAATCTCAACAGTTGCACTTAGAGTTTTCTGCCTTCTCTTACCCGTCGATCCCACCTGGGAGCAGGGTCAGGTCACTGCCACCACCCTGTCTTTCATGTGAGAGACCTGACCCACAAACACCACTGAAGGGTGAAAGCTCATTCTCTTCTCTTCTCCATGGATTTGATATGTTGGAATTTCAGGCCTGAGCTGGAGCATTTCAAAGCCTTCCACAAGCATTTTCTCCACAGAGCCGTGCAGCGACGAAGGCGGAGGGGTCAGGTACAAAGCGTGGGCCAATTAACAAGATATCATTCCATAAGTACATTAGTAATAAAGGAAGGCTGAAAAAGGAGCGGGAAAGCCATTAACCAAGCAAGCTGAGTGTTTAATAAGCTTTCCTTGCTTCAATCTTCATGAAAAAGGCTAACTAAGAGCAGATGGTCGGCACAATAATGCTGTAACAAAGAGGGAAGTTTATAATCTCCTGCAAAGGGAATGGGGAGAGTGCCTGGTTAATTTAGATGTTTGCAAATTGGTTATGCTGATGAGCTTTATCTTTGCATACTTAAGGGACTGTCTGAATCAATATCAGAATTTTAACTATTATTGGGGAAGGATGAAGAGGGAAAGATGGGGGGGGGGGNCCTCACAGGAAGGATTTTTTCCTGATCTCCAATCTAACCCTACTCTCCATCCCTTTGAAGCCATTCCCCCCTGTCCTGGCACTCCAGGCTCCTGTGAATTGTCTCTCTCCAGAAGAAGTAAAGGATATTTTACATACCAGCTCACAAACCATCCATTCCCAGAAAAATACTCCAACTTCCCACAAAAACAACAAGACCCTGAAGGTGTGGGCAGCAGCAAACAGCACTGGCTGGGCTGCACCCTCCCAGTTGCATTTCCTCCCTCAGGACATCAAAGGTTCGTAGCCTGGCTTTGGCCTTCACCATCAGCGTGGTGTTTGGTGACACCCCCACAGCCCACAAAGCTTCTGGGAGACATTCCCTTCCAGAAAACGGTTTCCTTAAAATGAAAAGATTAATCAAGTTTCTGAGAGACCTGCCTTGAACTCCCATTATTAATGTCTTCATTACTGACTTGCATGACGGAGGAGGACTGTGCTCGTTAAATCGGCTGCGGGCACTGCGAAGGGAAGGGCTGGGCACACGGGAGGATGGGATTAACATTCAAAAAAGGGCTTGACACTGCAGAAACAATCTTGAAAGAAAGCTTGTTATTGAAGAGAGACAACACAGATCCCACACCTGGGCTGAAATAATCAGTCATGTAGTTCCAGGCTGGGGATAACTGGGGAAGGGAGCTGGGAATGGCTGCTCTGAAAGGGGCCAGTGTTCTGGGGTGGTAAAAGGAAATGTGACCATCAAGATATGAGAAATAATCCTTCTGCTGGGTTCAGTCCCAGTTAGACTTAATTGGAGAAATATAATCTGGTTTATATTCTGTATATTAGTGCAGTTGTGAACTAATGGAGGGAATCAAAGGACAAGGAAGGAAATCAGAGGCCCAGAAAACATCACCAAGGGATGAAACAAAGTTGGGGAATTGAGCCTTAAATGAAATAGAGATTGAGGAGACAGCTCAGAAACTTAAAATATATTCAAGGTAACAGTAAGGACGAAGGAATGAGCAGTTCTTCAGGGGTTTGCCCTCTCAGACATGAACTGGGTGAGGAAGGTGAAGGGGAAATACAAGGAGTTAACCCCGTGGGCAGAGCTCTGTCCAACTGGCACCACTCTGGGCACAGGGATCAGCTGCCCCCACCACCAACTGCTCTGCCTGGTGAGCCCTGGTGAACCTGGCCAGGTGCTGACACTGACCCCTCAGCAGCCCTGCAAACCATTTACCAAAAACATCTCTGAGAGGGAAATGAAAAATTCAGGAAGGTCAATTAAACTGTTCATGGATATTTAATAATAGAGAAGATGAGAAAAAATAACCAAATAAATTACTTGTTCTGAATTATCCCCCCATTTTACCTGCAGTTCATTACTGACTCAGATTAATGAATGCTGAGAAGATATTACCCTCCTATGAATACTCAGCCTTTGCTACCTGATTGCAATTTTTGGAATGAAAAATGCAGTGTATCAATTCTTGATGAATTTTTTAATAGAGTCAAATGCCAAATGCCCTCCAGTAGTAGACCTATCATTTAAAGTGATCCCGTTGGTGAATCAGGTTGTGATTCCCATAGTTCCCCAAGTTCCTGCTGAAAACACAGGACTCCAAACAGTGCTTAATAGGGGGAATTATCTGGGGAACTGAGCTGGGGCTGGGCAGGGAATTACCTGCATCCCCCAGAGAGCTCCCCACACTTCACTGCTGCTGTTATAAATAGTGATAACTGTGAAAGCCTAACCCTCCCCTCGGGGTCTTGTGGGCTTATTTTATTCATTTTCACCTTCAGCAAAGGAGTGTTTGCCAGGCAAAACGCTTTTGTACTTAGCAAAAAATAAAACCTGTGAATCACCAGGGAAGCTGAGAGGGAAAGGTCACCAACTGGCTTCTCCAGAGCAGCAGACATTTATTTTGTCGTTGTAGGACCTGAACTCCTTCATGTGATCATCCAGATTTTAATAGACACGACTTGCTGAAGGTGAGAATCTTGTGTTTCCTCAGGGAGGAGCAGAGGGGAGGTGACAAGGAGCACAGTGTTCAGTGCCAGCACTGATTTACTCACCCAGCCACTGCTCAGTGAGCTGATTCCCTTTGCTCAGCTCGGGAAGGGGACCAGGACAGAAACCCTGGGATGAGTAACTGTGGAGTAGCACGTCCTGGGTTCACTCATCAGCCCAGCACAGCTGAGTTAGTCTGTCACCAGTGAGCTTCAGCCCTTCTCAGGCAGTATGAACCCCCTGCCTGGAGAGTCAGGTTGGACATGAGGAATTTCTTCATGGAAAGGGCTCTCAGGCATTGGAAGGAGCTGCCGTGGTGGAGTCCCATCCCTGGAGGTGTCCAGGGAACACCTGGATGTGGCACTCAGTGCTCTGGGCTGGGTGACAAGGGTTGGACTCAATGATCTTGGAGATCTTTTCCAACCCAAATCATTGTGATTCTGTAAGTCAGACCCCTCAGCTCTGGCACGGAGAACCCCTGCCTCAGGCAGCACCTTCCTGACTAAATGCCTCAATCTGAGCACCAAGAGCCTCAGAAGGTCCTGGGAGATTTGCAGCTGCCCCAGAGCAGGAGTGCAGGACACCCCCACAGAACTCCCAGCCCTTGGTGACAGCGACACCTCCCTGTCACCCAAGATTTATGGGAAAGTGATCTTTGCACTGCATGTCATTCATTTACTGACTTGGAATACAGGTGACTAATTCCCTCGGTTCCTTTGGAACCCCCTCTGCTCCGTAAGTCCAGCAGGTGCAATCCTGGCTCAGCACCAGCCCCCGTGGGACCCCCTTCCTTCAGCACCCGGGTGAGGCTGCTGGCAACAACAGCCCTCAAGAGCTCCATAAGGAGCTCCAGCTCCTCCTGCAGAGTGCTATGAAGACAGATAAAATGACTCACTGGGAGCCAGCCTTGCCCTCAGGATGGTTTAGACTCAGATTTCCCAGCTGGAATGGGCTGCACAGGACACCCCCATCCTGCAGCACCAGGGCTGCAAACCCTCCACAAAGCTCCTGACTCAGTGGCCTTGGACCACACAGGCCCAGCTTGCTCTGATGGGCTGGTCCTAGAAGAAGATTTAAAGGAAAAGCTGCATGTACCACTCCTGTTTCCCCCCAGCACCTGGATTGCCTTTGAATTCTGCAGAGCAGGATTGCTCTGCCCTCTGAGGATTTTAACCACTTCCACTTGGAGGTGAAATGCTGAGTTAAATGGCAAAGCCATCAAGTTCAAAGGCATTTTAAACTCATGACAGTCATCTTAGACCCTTATCACCCATTTTAGAGATTTATAGCATATTCCTAGATAATTACATGTAGGAAGATCCACAACTTCCATGTGTGTAAATACACATACATTATCTACTGAGCCATTCTGTACCTAAATCACTGCAATAAATATACTGTGAATGTTAATTACTCTGCTGCATAAGGCATTGGTTCACACAGGATTTTTCCCTACTTTTCTACCTTTTACATTAATCCTCTCCCTAATCAAAGGAATTCCTTAGAGCTCATCTCATACAAGTTTGGCATCAGAACCAATTCCACAAAAATACCTTCACTTGCTACTTTATATTCTCCAACTTGCAGATTAATAACAAGGAGACAGACTCCTTTCCTTTGTTCTTATTTTATTTTACCCTTTCATTTGCTCTTATTTTATTTGTCTTTATTCTTATTTTATTATTTCTTACTCTTATTTTTCCTACTAATATTTCTACTGCATAAGGTCTCTCCTTTTCTCCTGCCATTCCAGATGCTCAGAAGATCCTGTCAGGCACTGTGACACATCCCAATTTTCCCATTTTCTGTGCAAAAGGGGATGTAGGCAAGTGGACAAAAGTGAGGAGCAGTGAGGCAGAGCTTGGGGGACTGGCCAAGCTGCCTGCAAAAGGCTGCAGGGAACTGGAACTTGGAAATTAGGTGGGAATGTGAAGAAAACTCCCAGCTGGCCAAAGCAGATCTCGTGCCAAGCTTATTCCTCCTCCTCACCCTGCTCAGCCCAGGACTCAGCTGGAATCACTTCAGTGGTTTTAATCACAGATTTATGGGGGTTTATGGCTCAGTGCAGACTGTTCTCTCCTCAGTCAAACCCTCCTGCCCTCAGACCTGGCTTTTGCAGTGACTGGTGCAGTGCCTTTCCTACAGGTGAGGGGTCGACTTGCAGATCTGCAGCTCTGAGAACCCCTCAAACCTTCTCTTTACTAAACGTGTGTCACAGCAGCCCCTTGTTCTGTTTGTCAAGATTTTTTCTACATAACTGCTCCTGGTTACCCATTTCTCCCTCTCCTGGGCCAAGCTGTGATGTCACAGGCTGGAAGTCACTGGTCCCTCACCCTTATGCATCCATCTCACCTTGGCCCGTATTTCATTGCTTCCCTCCCCACAGAAACCAGCATAACCTGCTGGCATTTGGCTCTCAGCCCTCTTTTTCAGACAAAAACACACCAAGTTCACTCCATTTTTGTCCAGAATTACCTCTTTTAGCAAAGAGTAAACTCCTATCAACCAGAAATCAGATGGGAGCTCTCACTCACTTCATTCTCCTGTGCTGAGGTCTTTCTATCCAACTCTTTAGTTCATTCCTCTTCCTCCATCACTCACTCTTTGTATAGAATTCAGTCCAAAACCAGATTTTCCATAAGCTTTTCCATAGGCCCAATGATTAACAACCCCCCACTGCACACCAACAGTGCTTATGATGTTCCTGATGCCCAGATTTCTGCACCTACTGCTCTCCTGGCCAGATGCTGCTGCAAACAGCTCCTGGTGTCCAAGTTCTCTCCTTTGCTTGAGGACAGCCCTTTCCTTTAACCAATTTCATCTTACCAAGTTTTTTAGTATTTCTTTATCTCTTAGCTTTCTCTCCCACTGTAAAATCTCTTTGATTTTCCCTGTAAAATCTCCTTGATTTTCTCCCTGTAAGATCTCCCTGATTTTACAGAAACCAAAA
Organism: Pachyramphus minor; assembly: GCA_013397135.1. Taxonomy (NCBI): domain Eukaryota; kingdom Metazoa; phylum Chordata; class Aves; order Passeriformes; family Tyrannidae; genus Pachyramphus; species Pachyramphus minor. The sequence continues at coordinate 1,499,581 of VYXB01001473.1, read as the reverse complement.
TAGCTGCAGAAGGCTCAGCATTTCTGTGGGTATCACATGAACCTCACTTTCTTGAAAAAAATAGGACAAGCTGAGAGCTGGGGTGGGTGATTTGGGGGTGCACAGACACGTCGGGGACACGGAGAGCGACGGGGTCGGATCCCTCGTTAGGAAGTGGAGGTGGGAGCAGCAAATCTCACACCTCAGAGCAACTGAAAAAGGAAACGGGGACATTTCCTTCAGCAAGTCGTATTAGTGCACATCCAGATTTGGCCTGAGCAGGCACAAATTGCCAAAATGGGAAAATTACCTGCTGGTTCCTTAATGGCTGGGCCGAGGCAGAGCTTGCTCTGCCCGTTCCCCCGACTCTGCTCCGCTCTCCCGGCGGCCCCAAGGAATTATAGTTGATAAATGACTTGTTTTCCTCACGCTGGTGTTCAGGTGTCGCTGGAGTAGGAGAGTGGAGAATTACAGCCCGTGTGCTGCTGCTATTATTATGATTTGGCAGTAATTCCTCTAACTTTCCTCCCTGGAGGAAGACACAACTAGCTGGGCTCCTGCTCCCAAGGTCATCCCACCAGAAAATACTGGCTATTTGCTTCGATTAGTCTCAATTATCAAGGTACAGAAAACCAAATAATACTCAATTTAGGGTTTTTCATGGCTTGCCTTAAGTGCAGGACTAGAACACTCATCCCAAAGCACAAGTGACTACCAGATAAAGTCTCCACAAGACCTGCTGGCCCCAGGAGGAGGATGGGGGTCCCCACTGTGCCCCACTCCCCAGCCAGGCTTGGGGGAGGCTCCAGCCCTTCCATTTTTCCATCCTTTATGTAAAAATGGGAATCTCAACATACTGAGGATTAATTCCTAATACAATTACCACTCTTTGGGCCTCTTTTATAGTCCAGAGAAGGTGTGAAATAAGTAATTTTCCACAGTTTTTCAGGTACAATACTCACAGTCCCAAGAGCTGCTGCTGCATTCCCATGCCACTGCTTCCCTTTCCACTGCATGATTTAATAATTTAAATCCCTTCTGACTCACATGGTAACACATCACCAGTCCTCCCTGGCTGGCCATGCAGCAGTGGCCAGTTGGGTTTTGGTTTAAAAGATGAGGGTTATTTCATTCCAAAGTACCAGCAGTGATGATTGGGCCAGTGGAGATAATTTACCTCACAACCTCCATCCTCTCTCAGCCCAGACAGCTCCGTGTCCCAGCCAAGGCTGGGCTGGAGACAAGGACCTGCCCCAGGGAGAGCAGACAGGTCTCCAGCTGGGAGCTGCTCCCTGGAGATGCTGGAGATGAGCATTTGCAGCAGCCAAGTGGTGGAAGGTGGGGCATTCTGCCAGAACACCTTGGAGCTCAGAACTGGTTACATTAAACTCAGGGACAAATGACCATCAATACAGGGGGGTTGTGCATTTGAGAGAGGGCAGCAGCAGGGGGGGCAAGGGAATTATCCCACCTGCCTGTGACCACAAATCTCAGGGTGGGGTCTCACAGGAACCCACACCCACGGGGGTGATAAACTGTTTACCATAAGGACAATTTCTATTCTGCCACTGGAGATATTTTTACAGCAGAAACAGTAAAAATAGGCTTTTAGCCCCATTTATCTTCTCTATGTTTAGACATTTTCAATTTTCCCCCTCCAATTTGTTCTTTTTTTTTTTCTTTTTCTTTTAAATTTCCTGCTTTCTTTTCTTCTGCACAAAACACTTAGAAACCCCTGCAGGTTCTGGTGAGTTTTCCTGGCCATTTGCACATCTTCTGTTTAGAAGGAGGAATGTTGAGTGGTTACAAAACTAGGAAGATGAGACTGGTTTTCAGTAATTTCTGCCCTCCAAATAGTTCTCAATTGGCTTTATAACTACCCAGTATTCCCACAGCATTCCCCCCATTCCTGCTGGCAGCATCAGCTGGTTTGTAATGGCAAAATTGAGTTTCAGCTGCTCCCACAACACATAATGGACTAGAAAAGGTAAAACACCGTGAATGGCAGTGGGAGTTGCAGGGAAATCTAAGGAAGGAAACATTTAGATTATCCTTCTAGGCAAAAAGAGTGTCTAAATAGCAAGATTGATTTGCCAGCCCAAGAATTTACCACAGGGAATGGAAAAGAGCCCAAACACTCAGCAAACTGAAAATGGAGCAGGAAAAGGAAACTTCGGAGGGAATGACCCTGAGCTGGAGGTGATGAGCTTTGATTCTATGTTTTTTAAAATTTCTTAGCTTGTTTATTCTTGCCTTAATTGCTCAATGGAAAAGTGCAATCTTGGAGGGATTCCTAAAGGGGTTTTTCTCCATTGCTGAAATTATCCACGGTCTAAGGAAAGTGATAGATATGAATTACAGCTCTTGGTATTAAACTACCCAAACAAATTATTAGCATATAAAAACTGATCTGATCTATTCAGATGCATCCCTGTGAAATATGGCCCTTAGCACAGTGCACCTATCCAGAATCATAAAACTTGTCAAAGGTACCAAAAGTTTATTGCCTGGGAAGATTCATGCAGCAACCCTGGAACACTTGATTTAGGCCTGAGCAGCCGTTTGTAATTCCTGCAGGCACACAAGGGTTCAGATTTATTTAAATGAGACAAAATAATTTAAGAAGACAAAGCAGCCTTTTCCCCTAATCAGATGAGATAGAAATTATTTCAAGGCACTCTAAGGAACAAATTTGTCATTTTTCTTCCTCTAATTGTGTATTACAATAAATCCTTCCATGTGAATTAATTTCTTAAGCACAACAGTTATTTATTAACACCACAAAGCAAGTGTGTTCTCACTGTGATAATGTACAAGCAAGAAGTGTGTTGCACCCCAATGGTGTAATGCCAATTATTTGTTAACTGCCTGGGCCATATGAAGTGTCCAAGTGGATGATGCCCTTGTGGCCCCACACACTTTGCTGTCTGTTCCTGCCTCTGTTCCCCCTCCAGACCCTCCCAGCTCTCAGAAGAGTTGTTGCTTTCCCCAGAGCAGGGACTGCCTGGGAGAGTTTAAAAAAACCCAATTTCTTTCACTGATGTCGCTCTGATTGAGTTTTTGTTGCGTGAACGAGGGAAAAAATGACAATAGGGAAATTTCTTAATACAATAAAAATGTGAAACTGAGAGAAACAGCAGCAAACAGAACAGGCTGTAGTAACAAAGTCTCTGACAACACAATTTCTGCGCAGCTTGAAATGTAACCACGGCTTCTCCCAACACCCCCGGCTGGGAATTATCTGCCATTCCCAGACTTTTAACCAAGTCTCAGAGAAACCAGAATTCGAAGTGCTGATCTTAAAATGGGTATTCTCCAAACACACCATTCCACCTCTTCCTGGCTGCAGACAGGCTCCCAGAGAAAGCCAGCCCTGTGTTTTGTTTGGATCTGTCCTGGAATTCTTGCCTTTTCATTTTGTCCTCCCCCCTTTTCTATTTATCTTTGTGGCAATTCCTTAAGAAAATGTCAGTGCTCCTCTCTTTTTGCAGCTTAATCTCCATGTGTTTATCAGCTGCAATTGCAGCTTGGTCTCAGTAATTAATACACACAACACCTACTTGTCATTGTGGGCAAGAAAAGTCATTTTCTCTGTCATAATTTCAAAACATTTGTTCAAATTGTAGCCACAAAGAATACACACATGTTAACGCAGTAGGTGCCAAAACCCCACTGTGTGACTCAAGAGGAACAAGCACCAGCTTGATCCAGCAAAGAATTTGGGGGATAAACCAAAAATCTGCCACAGTAAAAGCCAACATTTATTCTTCCCTAATGTATGATAAATTGTGCAATGATAAATATTGCATTTTTCTGGATATCAAGAGATTATCCCTTCTGTCTAATCTTTACTGCAGAGGGTTGAGGCCCTGGCACAGGATTCATGGCAGGGGGTGGCATTGGATGGGCTTTAAGGTCCTTTCCAACCCAAACCATTCCATGATTCTCTGTGCTTTAGGGATACAGGAGTGGGGCTCCCTGGGGCTCCCAATGGCTGTAGGTGCAGGGTCAAAGTGCTTAAGGAACCCCATGGTTGTATAAGCCACTCCACCAACCAACAGCCTCCCCAAAAGCCCATTTTGCTCACCCTTGCAACAACCACAGAGTGACCCAATAGACTGGTATTTCATGGAATGCAGGTCAAAATGAAGATGCTAGAGGCTCTAGAGCAAATTAATGAACAATTAATATAAACTACTATGTGAAGGAGGCAATAAGACCTAAATAAATCACAGCTTAAACCTCCTCCTGATGTTGTTCATGGTAGCACCAGGCCGTATTTCCCACTGAGAATAAGGTCAACTTTAAAGCACAGCTTTAAGAAACGCCAAATAAAAGCATCTTTATCATCTGGTTGTCAACACAAACTGCAGCCCAGCCATTCTGGCACACACAGCCACCAGCACTCACCTCCTGGGTCACGTCATGTTTTCCATCCTTTTAGGTGAAGCCTTGGGATTATTGATCACTGGACTCGGTGCCGGGGCCGCCTCCGAGCGCGGATGGGCCGGAGATGAATGGACGTGTTCCCAGCCTGCTCCTGGGGGACAGGAGGAGCCCAGCAAACTGGGCAATGTTAAGCATTTTTCTAAATGGCTGTCAAGTCGCTTCCAGAGTGCAAGTAATGAAGTCACTTCTCTCCATTTGTTTTGTGTTCAACCTGAGCAGTGGTGAACTTGCGCCTGAAAGCTCCTAAAACCCCAACGTTTGTGTGTGTGAGGCAGGGGTTAAATTCTCACCAGAACAGAATAAAACTGAACAAGGGAGGGGGAAGGGGATGTTTAACCTGGAGAAAAGGAGGCTCAGGGGGGACCTTCTCACTTCCTCAACTCCCTGACAGGAGATTGGAGCCCAGCAGGAGCCAATCTCTTCTTCCAGGTGACAAGTGATAGGACCAGAGGAAATGGCCTCAAGTTGTGCCAGGGGAGGTTTAAGGTGGATATTAGGAATAATTTCTTCCTGGAAAGGGTTGTCCAGCCCTGGCACAGCTGTCCAGGGCAGTGGTAGAGTCCCCATTCCTGGAGGGATTTAAAACCCAAGTGGATGTGGCACCTGGCCGTGGCAGTGCTGGGGGAATAATTGGAGCTGGTGACCTCAAAGGTCTTTTCTAACCTAAACAATTCCATGACACTGTGATTTATACCACTAATGCCAGTTATGGACTGTTTCCAGGAAGGGGGAAGGACCTCCAATGTCCTGAGGGAAGCAGAGGGTATCACATGCTCTGCCACAGGGACTAATCCTCCCCGGGAGCAAGGAGCTGCCTCATGGAAAACACGACACTGCTGTGGCTGGGAGCACACGGAGTCATTTACTCCTCTTTAATGGATGAAGACTCCTCTCTCTTCTCTCAGTGCATCAGAAGAGCTCCCAGCAACCACCACTCCTGCTTGGAGCACCAGAGCCCATCTCCAGCTCGGAGAGATGGGATGACTCGCCAGGAACAGCAGGAATGGCACACATTGCTCACTGCACAGGAATACTGAGGAACACCCTCACTGCTCCCCCCCCTCCATTCCCTGGCCTTCCTAGAAAAATTTCACCTCTAATAAAAAAGCCCAAAGAAATAACAAACTGAGCTCCCAATCCTTCCCACCACCAGGGAATGAGGCTCCTTCCCTCCCCTCTCCAGCACTGCACCGAGCCCTGTGACTCTGGGGAAGATTTCCTTGCCTTATTTCTGTCAACATGCAGATAAACTTCCTACTCTGAGGCAGAGGGAGCCTCTGGGCTGGCACAAGGCAGGACCTACCTGGGTGCAGGGCTGGTTCTCTCCCTGTGCCGTGCGATGCCGCCGGCAACGAGCTCCGGGAACACGATGTGTTGTGACAGCTCTCACAAACTTTTACCTCAAGGAGCTTGTGAGAAAATGGCTGTCTGTTTCTGTACAGCACAAAACATGTTACCTGAGAAGATAAATTCAATTAGACCATGAAATGTGCATCGTTCCAATAGTAAAAACAGATTTTCCAGCATTATTGGTTTTCACTTTTTTTTTTAATAGCATCTCTTTTTGGTGGCTTTCCTTCATGCTTTGAATACTCCCAAGGAAGAAACATAGCCTGTTGTTCCCTAAATATTAAAGAGGGTAAAGGCAGAGACCTAGGGAGGGCAATTGTGCAGGCTTGAGGCTACAATCATGTTATATGAGGCAGAAATGCAGAGCAGCTGCAGCAAACAAGGAACAGGGGGGAAAAGCAAAGCTTGGTGAGTGCTCCCATGTCCATGGCTGAGGTGTAAAATCTAAAGCTAAAAAGGCACTTCCACCTGCAATTGATGGAAATTACGTGGGGATGTTGTTCAGCCTGGAGAAGAGAAGCTCCAGGGAGACTTTAGAGCCTCTTCCAGGGCCTTAAGGGGATCCCAGAGAGCTGGAGAGGGACTGGGGACAAGGGATGGAGGGACAGGACACAGGGAATGGCTTCCCACTGCCAGAGCCATACAACAACCCAATGATCCCCCCCAGGTAGGAGGTGTTTAATGTGTTCACTGTGGAAAGAACATTTCTGGGTGGTTTTGGGGTCCACAGCACTGGAAAGAGAGATCTTACATGGAGGATGGGGGATTCTGGCTAAGCCATCCCAAGGCTCATGTCTCTCCTGCCTCAGGGACAGACTGCAGGAAACAACTGCTCCACAAACAGCAATCTGACTGTGTCACACTACACTGGGTATTCCCACTGAGGATACAGGAGTTTTGTTTTCAATTCCACTTGTAATGAGATACAGTCGAGGCTGCTACTGAGCACAAAATCTATTTAAAGTATATTCCAAGGCTTCTCAATGAAGTTGCATTATCTCAAGTTAACATTCCTTTAAAAGCACATCATTCACTCTTAACCCATCTAGTCTTAAGTGCTGTAAGGAAACCCACAGTCTATTTCTTCCTATTTGAGAGTCAAATCAAACCCTAGAACTCTCTCTGCAACCTATTTTTCAATAAATAGGGTTTTCATGCTACACTAACACCCAGCAGGGTCAGAAAAAATAGCCCTCATTTATTTTACCAGGGGAAAAGGGCTCAGGCTGATACTCACCCCAGCTCCATCATCATTATATGCATTTAGCAACTGTCTCTGAAATGTTATGGGAGTTCTCTGCTCAGGGAACAAGGGGATGGTTTCTCTCCCTGACGGCTGCGCAGCCTCTCACCACAGGCACCGGGGCCCCAGCTCGGGCTCTGCCACTCCAGGAGGCTCTGTCCTTAACTACCTCCCTCAGATCTCCATGGAAGCTCTCCTGCAACATTCCTTGCTTCTCTGAAAGGGAGAGACAAGAGACACTGCACATCTGAGACAGCGGGACCCCCGGCTCGGGGAACAGCAAAGGATCCAGAACACACTCTGACAAGGTGATGCTCTCAGTCCATGGAGTTACTCAATATAAGCACCCCAAATGGCTACAAAAGCATTTTACTTACAGATGTTTCAGTCTCTGGTTGATAAGAAGGGGTGTGTTGGCTTCTTGGGATGCTCAACCAGCTGCACCCCTGTGGTGTTTGGGGGGACACCGATGGAATTCAGCCCTGAGAAGGGGATGAGCAGTGTCAGCACAGACCCCAGCCAGGCCTTAGCAGGATACCCAACAGCTTCAGACATTCTCCTGACTGGGGAAACAAACCATTGCATTCCCTTTTTAAAGAAAATGAACAAAACCTGGCTCTGCATATTCCACAACATATATATATATGTAGTAACACAAAAAACAAACAGCTCCCAGGAGTCTTGTGGATCTTTTTCTGGATTTTTCATCCATTCAAGAAGTATTTGTTGACCCCAAATTTTAAAAATCATGTCAAAATAACTGGCAAGGTATTACCTATCCATCAGAACTAATTCCCTCTGTGGGAGCTGTTTCACAGGTCCCAGAATTATTTGCCTCCCCCAACAGCAGCTGCGATCACAAGCGAGGGCTGAGCACACGGACAAGCAGCACCTCATTTTCTTCTCATCTGACCCCCAAACTTGGTAATTTTCTCTTTTAGACCATTTTATGAAGACGAGGGAAGATGATGAGCAGGGTAAAGAAGAATAGGTAACAGGAGATAATAGTAAGAAGAGTCAGAAAAGAGGTGATATATAATTTACCACAAACAGCAGCAGCTCAAGGACTTCAGGCATTACAGGGACAAAGCAGGAACAGAATCTACATTCTCAATATGGGCATCTTCTTGCATTTTGTGCCCTTTCTTTTATCTCAGAATATGTTTTTTAGGGATGGATTTCAGAAAAGGAAAAATATCTTCTTTCATGTAAGTACAGGCTGTTCCTTTGGGTAAAGTGATACTGTCAGGCCATTGATGCAACAGTTCAGCAGTTTTGGCACTGCCAAAGGTGGGGCAATGAGACAGGCAGAAATAAAAGTGCTTAAAAAGAGTTAGCTTGTCTTAATTAAAAGTTGTATATGATGTGCTGTACTTTCACATGCATATGAAATTACAGCAGCAAAGACTAATTCTTGTTGGTTCCTGTGCTGTCACCTACAGAGTGACATGGGATTATGTGAATTTACTTGAAATTGGTACAGCACCATTTTCTATATCTAGGGACCAGGAAAAGGGCTGATAGTTGGACTGCTCATTTTAGAGGAAATTTTTACTCAGTGCTGTAATTTTCAACATCTTCAGGCAGCTCTGACCCTCCACATGTGTTTGGGGGAGTCTCAGATTTATCCAGAGGCTCTTTCCATCACCACGTTATTCCCAGTCCTGTGTGGATTTAGAAGAGTTTGCATATTTGTTTTGAAAAGTAAAAAAAATTAAATAATTTTGCTAAGAAAATAAATGCAAATCTTTAAAGAAATCATTTTAAAAAACAATTCCACCATCAGAAAGGTTTTCAGAGCAGCAGAACAGGCATCTAAATGAGCTTCTTGGAATGACTTTCCAGTAGATCTTTCCACTCCAAGCTACACAGGGAGCTCACAGAGCCTCTTGGTTTTGATACACTGAGACCAGCAGCACAACTGAACCTGGAGGTGTTTAAAAAGCCCAGGGAAATGGCCCTTTCTAAGGGGGAGAGCTCGCTCAGTGTAAATAAACATGAACATCCTGATTCTGCACTCACTCCCAGTCCCCAAGGACACCTTGCATGGCCAATCCTTTTGCTCTGAATAGCTGATCAGCAAATTAAAATACTTTCATTAGGCTCCTTTTGTTTGAATGGGAACAATTGTGCTGCTCTCCCAAGGACTGCAGCTGAGGAACAACATCCCAGAGCCTCCACGGAGATGATTTCCAGCTCTTGTGCAACAGGAGCATTTCCAACTTGTCTGAATTTCCTTGTTAATCACACAAAGTAAAAAACATTCCGAATATTTTGTTGGTAAATTCATGTAAACTGACTGGGAAAGGAGAGATAAGGGGAGGTGGGGAGAGGGGAGCAGCAGGATATTCTTCAGGGATTTCCGAGAAGAAAATTTTAACATNTGCCAAGGGATGGAGTGACAGGATAGATGGGATATTGGGAAGGAATCCTTCCCCGGGAGGGCTGTGAGGCCCTGGCACAGGGTGCCCAGAGAAGCTGTGGCTGCCCCTGGATCCCTGGAAGTGTCCAAGGCCAGGTTGGACAGGGCTTGGAGCAACCTGGGCTGGTGGAAGGTGTCCCTGCCCATGGCAAGGGGTGGCACTGGATGGGCTTTGAGCTCCCTTCCAACCCCAAGATTCTGTAATTTTGCTGATCCCCACTCCAGCTTCCCAAAGGAACATGGAAACAAGTGACAGCCAAGCCTGTCCCAGTCCCACAGGATCTGCAGTGTTTTGTAGGTATTTGCACCAGGCTTGCAGGGAGGTGCACTTTCAAAATTCAGATTCGTACTGTTTGAAGTTTTTGTTCAGGTTTTAGCTGCACAACTTCAAGCCTCATTAAATTATAAAATACAGTTTCTCAAATAATTCAGCTGATAAATGCAGAGATACTTCTGTGTTCCCTTGAACAAAAAATCTTCCACATGACTACAAGTTTGGGATGCAAAAAAATCCAACAAAACATAAACCCAAACATCTCCCAGAGAAAGCCAGCGGGCTCCTCTTTTAACACATGAAAAATTATCACAATCAAATTCCTTTGTAAAAGGCTGTTCTGAGTTTGTTTCACCAGCTTTACTACCTACACAACTGGGATACTTTTATTTTTCCTGAAGTAGAAGCAAGTATCTAAATGAGGGGGAAAAGGATGATATACAGCCTGCAAGTGGTTATGAAAAATAAGGGGCCAAAATTTATCTGTATCATTACAATACAATGAGGCTCATGTGCTATAAACAGATACTGTAATGGAATAAATAAGAATGGCACCAATGATCATAATCCTTATTCTTTATGATCAAGCCCAGAAATCAGGAATCAGGATCCCATTTTTCTTGGCACTGTGAGACACAGAGCAGAGGAGACATCTGGTGAGCTGTCCATCACCTGTGTGATGGACAGGATGCTACAGAGGGAAGAGCAGGGACAGGCAAAGGTTGGGAGACAGGGAAATCACAGGGAACAGAAGTTGGAGCTTGTCATGACCCTAAGCAGGGCCAGCAGGATGAGCTGCAGAACGGGGAGATTCCCAAAGGGATGCAAAGGGCAACAGCAGCTCACAAACACGCTGGGAACTCTTTGTCTGTGCATGAGGAGGGTGTGAGGCACAGAGGGAGCTGAGGGAGGCAGGCACTGAGGTGAGGGAAGGTCTGGCAGAGCCAGACATGGGATGGAGAGAATGTTCTTCCAGCATTTCTGGGGGAAAGGGGCTTCTGGATCGACAGGGATGTCTGATTCCAGCAGCACATTTACTACACTTGAAAGGGAAGGAAATACATATGGTCTGGCTGAGGATCAAAAGAGCCTGGAAAAATCCCTGTGGGGCAGAGCTCGGGCAGTGGCACCAAAGAGGAGAGGGGAGGACAGGGGGAATGCCAGCAACAGCAGCTGCTGGGGGCTGCAGGAGTTACCTGGGGCAGGGCAGCTGCAGGGAAGTCAAGGAAGAGACTGGAGCTCCTGTGGAATGGACAGGCTGGAGGGAGACAGCAGAGCAGCAAGATTTATACTGGCATTTGTAGGAAGAAAAAGGCTGCGATATAAATCCAGACCTCATTATGTGCCAGAGAATCCACACAGGAAAAAGTGCTTCTCGTTCCTGCCCCACTAATGGATCTGCTTTAATCAACAGTCATTCAAAGGTGAGGAGCCCATTCTTTCACACGTTACTCATATGTCATAATTCATTCCCCCACTCAAATTGAGATAGAAAATAAGAACAATTTCAGGATAAGCTGTCTCACTGAAAGGCAATGTACAATAATTCTTAAATACAGGTCAGCTTTAAATGATTTATGGCTCTTTTTCTTATTGTATAGACGTGCCTCTGAGAAGGCACCAGCTGTGGGTGGTGAATACTTGGATAAACTGTATTACCTGGGAATGCCTGGGATGAGCCCTCACCTCTCAAATCCTGGCCAGCAGCACCACCAGCTTCACCTTGGGAAGATATTTGCTCGAGGTGCAGCTCGTGGCCAGAGGGTGCAGAGAAGGAAGATGTCCCTGCCCATGGCAGGGGGTGGGAACAAGACAATCTTTAATGTCCCTTCCACCCCAAATACTCTGTGATTCCATGATTCCATGTGCTGCTCACTGAGGCTCCTCTGCTCACCACACATTTGACCTCAGGGAACAAGCTGCTGTGAAAAACAGGCCTAGCAAGAGAGAACATTTATTTTCTGGCATAAATATAATACAGTAAAATCTGGCACATAAGCCGAGGGCTTCTGTATTCCACATTCCACATATTATATATTTAAATTCATGGAAATGTTTACTTTGATACTTATATTTCATGGGCTATAAAACAATAATAACCAACTCCAAATTAGTCATTTCCTTTCAGATAATAAAGTCACAATGAGAAAAAATTTGTAGGTTCCATTTGTTCCAACCAGTGTTTGAAACGACATGAAAATCTCTTCAGCAGCCATTAGAGCCTAATTGCCTTGGAAAGCTGCAAGAGAATTACCACAGCTTTGTGGTGCTGTTTGTTTTGCTGAAGGAAAGTTAATTTTATTCAGAATTATTAACTGTTTCAATCTCCTTATTCTTACAAAACAGAGAAGTGAACTGGGATATTCTGTTCAGTATCATGGAATCATTAGGGCTGGAGAAAACCTCCAAGATCATCAAGTCCAGCCCTGACTATCAAATTCTATCAAAACATTTTTCTACAAAGTCAGTCCCACAGCTCCTTTCTCCTGAACCTTACAGAAAGCAGCTCAGATCTGCCAAAACACCTTAAGTACATTGCCAATGTATATTTTGTGGTGAATTGAATATCCATATACAGTTTTATAATCCCAGTTTAGTGTTAAGACCATGAATGATGCATTTCCTTCTGTAAACACAAAAGAAAAGGCACTTATAATATAATTAGTAATGGTATCTTTTACCAACATATATTGGTATTATTATTCAGCATTTTTAAAAAATCACTATATTTTAGCCAATAAATAAGAGACTGAATTTATATAATTTGTTCACTATATTTTATCTAATAATTAAAAGACAACTTAGTTTATATTATTTGGAAGATACTTTTGTATTCTTGTCAAAGGCTGATGTCATGTGGGGTTTCTCAGGCAGCTTTAAGAAGCTTTTTTAAGAAAACCAAACAGGAAGTACTTAAGAAAGAAGACAAAGAAAGCTGATGTTCACATACTGATCTGAGACTGGGAATGTCTCATTCTTGACTCTGTTACCAATTCTCTGCAGCACCTCGAAACACCAGCAGGGAGGAGCATCTCTGCTCCCTGTGCCTTGCCTGGGTTGGAGACTCTTCCAAGCAGGAGCTGGTTGGTCCTGTCCTCATCCAGTGGCTGCAGCCTCTGCTGTCCTACAGGTCCTGGAACACTGCAAATAAAAAGCATGGAATTACAGAGTGGGTTGGGTTGGGAGGGACCTCAAAGCCCATCCAGTGCCACCCCCTGCCATGGGCAGGGACACCTCCCACCAGCCCAGGTTGCTCCAAGCCCTGTCCAACCTGGCCTTGGACACTTCCAGGGATCCAGGGGCAGCCACAGCTTCTCTGGGCACCCTGTGCCAGGGCCTCCCCTCCCAGGGAAGGATTCCTTCCTCATGAACCCTCTGGGCTGGGGTTTAGAAACACAAGAAGTCAAACCTGCCCATTGCACACCCAGTGAACCCTGTTGGCAAACCAGATGCCAAATAAAATGCCTCAGGTACTGAGCACAGAACACCTCAACGGTACAGACATCTCACTGCAGCAAAGGAAATACCTCCTTGGGGTTTTTCTGGTGTTTGTGCATCATTAGATACCTTAAACATCATGCAGTACCATAAAAACTGCAAAGAGTTGATGTTCCTGTGCTACTGCTCCTTCCACATGGAAAAATAATCCCCACCTTAGAGAATATTCAGGAAAACGTGCTCAGTATTTACCCCCCATCCTGGTTTCTCCAGAAGCCTTCAGCAGCAGGAGCACCAAAGTCAGGATGATTCATTGGATCAATAATTCTCAGGTCTGCACCTAAAAGGTTGAAAAATGTGATATAACCTGGTGGAAGAGAAATGATTGTAATGTTCAGTAAAATGGTTAATGAGGCTTGGAAAAAACAGACTTGGGGGAGAGAAGGATGTACAGGTTTAACCTTGCACCAGCTCCAGCAGAACATTCCCTCTTTCAGGTTAACTCTAAAGTCCCCCCCAGACACCTTTATTTTTTCAATATTTTCACTCTTTTGCTGATTGGCTTTTTCCTTTCCCCATTTTCATGGTTATGGGAACAGGACACAGCCTCTTTTCCAGCTCACAATATCCCTGATCTCTGCTTACTGAATGGTTCATTTTGTACCTCAGTTACATAAAGGCACCAAAAGCAAGTTTTTTTTCATTCTTCCCTAACTGCAAGTTTTGTTTTTAATCCCTTCTTTTTGCTTCCATTCCTTACTATCCAACTCCAAATAAAAAGATCCTTTCCCAGATTCAAACTTTCCCATACTTTGACTTCCCTCAGATAATCCAATGCCATCCTACACACAAGTATCAGAGCTCAAGGCTAAACAGATCTGCCCCTGCCCTTTCCCTGGGGTAGGGGTAAGATACTCAGTGTTAGACCAGTAGTATCACCCTGAGGGAGGAAATCTTAAATAAACCATTTAAAGGTGTTTATCCAGGTAGTGGGACTGGTTACCAGGGTCCTGGAGTGCCAGGAAAAGGGGGAATGGCTTCTAATGGAAGGAGAGCAGGGTTAGATGGGATATTAGGAAGGAATCCTTCCCTGTGAGGGTGGGGAGGCCCTGGCACAGGTTGCCCAGAGAAGCTGTGGCTGCCCCTGGATCCCTGGAAGTGTCCAAGGCCAGGTTGGACAGGGCTTGGAGCAACCTGGGCTGGTGGAAGGTGTCCCTGCCCAGGGCAGGGGTGGGACTGGCTGAGATTTAAGGTCCTTCCAACTCAACCCATTCCATGATTCCACAACAGCCAAAGCCCCCCTTTCCCCCTCAGCAGAGCACCCACCCTGCAGGATCACCAATACATTTTTATTTAAAATACACAATTTGCCACTGATTGATTCATCTGCTAGGAGCTGAACAAAGGGAATGTTCTTTGTACCAGCAGTGCCATGTTCCACAGCTGGTTCTGTATTTGTCAGTCTGCATTAGCAGGAGATGGATCCGTGATCCCAGAGCCACCACGATCCTGGGAGCTGCACATTCCTTCCCTTTCCAAAGCATTGGAGACAATTACATGTTTCTGATCTCATTCCTATAACTCACTTTCCTATCTAATCAACAATTACCCATAATGAACTTTCTGTTGCTGATTCAAACTCAGCAGTTTCTCCTGCCTGGTGTGAGACATAAAGGCAAAGCAGTGGCACATGGAATATAATGTTTTATGAAGTGATTTCTGAATAATCACGCTTTAATTTTAAAGCTGTTTAACAGCCATAGCAAATGGCAGGAAAAGAACTGAAGTGAGGAGTACAACCCATGAAAGTGATGCAGATTCACTTGGAAAAACCCTTTATTAGGGAAAGGTCTCCTCGTCACAGGTCTATAAATCATGCAGCAAAAATGCACCTCAATTGTAGAAGCAAATAGTTGTATAATTTTGTACCTCTGTAGTCACCTGGGTGGTAATAATGGTGTGAGGAGAAAGAAATATTTGTGTCCTGGTTGAAGCTGCGTGAAAATGTGGAAGATGTTATGAATCGCTCATAATCTCCCAGAGAAACAACCCCGAGATGGGTTTGCATGGACACCTGATGTCATTGATAGTCCAAGTGCTGGGGTCAGGCTCACCCACCTCTCTCTTCTCAGAGATCCCACTGCTCTCAGGTGCTCCTGAAGGATTTGGAGCAGCTCCTGGGGGAGTCTCAGCCGAGCCAGTAGGATGGGAGCAAACACTTCTGAGCTGTGGTGAATTTTCAGGCAAACACTGGTTGCAATTATTGTATCCACAACAACAGGCTTTTAAGGGGGGGGAAAAAGCAGAGCTGAGTATTTTCAAAAGAATCACCAGTTGTTTCGCTTTCTCAGGTACGATCCCCCTCCTGGAAACCCACACAACCTGCATTGGAACATCATTACTGTCAATTGTAACACATCAAAAAGTGATTGCAAATATTAAACATTGTGTAAGTACAGGGAAAGAAGCAAAAACTCCTCCTTATATTTTCCAGTCTATCAACGTGCAGTCCTGGACACGTCAGAGCAGCTCAGACCTGTGGATTATCTGATCAATAGCCAACAAGAATGAAAGTATTTTCAGTTCACTGGAAAAAGTCAAGGAACAGAGCAATAATAACGGCAGCAGTGATTCAATCAGAGGGAGCTGTAGTAGGTGGCACAAAAACGGAGGACAAATGTCAAGCACACAGACAAATGGCCCTGCTGAAGTGAGAAAGCAGGAGTTATCAGAGCATCTATGGAAGGGCCTGTGGGTCAGCCTTTCCTCCTCCTCCTCCTCCAGAAGAGCTCTTGTTGGGAGAAAAAAATTAATCATGGAAGCAGAATCCCGTGAGGCTGCAGCATTTGTCACATTCACGGTCCCAGGTTTTAAGCTGTGGTCACGTCGACCTTCCTGTCATTTTTAGGCTTGAAAACAAAGAGAGGGAAAACCACGGGGCTTCAGAGCATGCAAGAGGAACTGGTTTGTAAATTCCCATGTTTGCAAATGCCTCTTGGCCTAGCAAAGAGATTTTTCTGCCTCTAAGTTTGCATTAATGAAAAGACAAGTACATTTGAAGCAGTTGGAATGAGCCAATGGTCTTATCTGATGGAAACAGTTCCTTCAGCCCATTGCCAGGAAAACGACACATCAGAGCAGGTTTTTCTTCTTTTTCAAGTCCCAGATTTACTATAAAATATTCTTTTACTATTCCTAACTAGATATTAAATTCAGACTACACATGGACTGGTATCTATCAGAGCAGTGCTGCTGCAGCTCCAGCAGTGGAGCTGAACCCGAGCATGGTGGGACCTGACCTGGCAATGGCTGAGTCCTCCTTGCTGGAGTCAAGGATGTGCTTATTCTCCAAGGCTCAGCTCAGCTGAGCTCTGCAATAGCACAGGGGACAGCCCAGCTCCCCTTTTCCCCCTGGCACTGGGCAGCTCAGCACATCCCCCCAGTCCAGATGAAACCCCATGTCAAGAGGGAGGGTGGAAAAGAAAAATGTCATTGGGCTGCAGGAGTCATGAAAAATATCCTGTGGAGAACCTGCTGGAGGGGGGAGGCACAGTGAGAAAATGAGTAACAGGGCAAAGTGCCACAGTCCAAGAGTAGAACATCCCAGAGTTCATCAGGCAGTGGAGCTGCACAGAGCTCCTCCAGACAGCTCTGACTGCTGTGGGGACACAGGCCCAGCAATACCACCAGAGAGCACAGATCCCCACAATCCTTTAGCTTGGAAAAGACCTTTAACATCATTGAATGCAACCATTCCCCCAGCACTGCCAAGGCCACCACCAACCCATGTCCCTAAGGCCACATCCACATGGGTCTGAAATCCCTCCAGGGCTGGGGACCCCACCACAAAGGGTCAAAGTGTGGTTGAACATCTGAACACCAGAGTGAGCCTCTATAACAGGCTGATGGCCTGGTGTCATTCCAAACACCCCACACATGTCTCAGCAGCACCATTCCTGCAGACACAGATGTTCCTGTCTCTGGCTTTCCCAGCAGCTGACAGGTGATCAAAGCACCAGGAATGGGTCAATGGGGGACTCACCTCCCCCAAACCTCCCTCTGGTTCTGTGGCACCGACGCTGGGAGCTCCCAGAGACAGTCCTGGCCTTCTGAATTCCACCCACCTGGTGATTTTAAAAGGTGCTTTGTTAGGGATAGGGGGGAGTTTCCTGTCTCAGGAGCCCTTCCAGGACTCCTTGTTGAACCCAAGCAGGGTAGGAACAGACACTTCACCCCCTCCTTGAGCCTCTGCCAGGGCTGGCACTGGGTGTTGGCAAAATCAGTGTCTGCCAAAGCTCTGGGGGCAGGGGGGGGTTGGAAAGGCTCAGCCACTCCTGCTGTGCCCTGGCAGAGACCTGGGCTGAGGCAGCTGCTCCCAGCCCCAGTGGTGCTCCCACAGCAGGAGCTGCCTTGGCTGATCCCCAGGCCCTTGGCACAGGGGCAGCAGGATCCACACATGGATAAAACCCTGCTCACCTTGGCAGCTCTGCAGCTTCTGCTCCCCCAGGGAAAGGGTAAAACAGAGGGCAGTGCTTCAGGTGGAGCTGCCTTCCCTTCCCTGGGCAGGCAACAGTCTTACAGACACTTCTGGGGGGGAATGAACCTTGTTCTGGACATGCAGGGTTCCCTCTCCGAGCCCTCTCAGCCACCCCAGTATGAAGAACTCAATATTCAAAGAAGAGTTCAAAGAAGAATTCAAAAATTCTTATTGTTAGTTACCTGCACAGGGTCATTTATTTGTATCCTATGGAGTTCAGGTATTTCCCCACTTTAGAAGTTGGAAGAGGATTTACCAAACCTGCAGAAATCCCTGTGGACAAGAAACCCCAAATGCATCAGACATCAGGGTGTGGGAAGCTGTCAGAAATTACCAGGATGGACACTTTCTAAGTTCTTCACAACCAGGTTCTCTCAGACAATTTGGGTCTTACCACACACTAAGTAACAGATGTAAGTCCCATCATTTTATCCAGGTGTATTTGCTCCTTCCCTTCATAATTTTCTCAGTTGGATTAAGCAGTGCTGGTTGACTCAGTGCTTTTTTTGTATCATGAATTGAAAGATAATCCACAAAAAAACTACTGGAAAAATTAAACTCTTCAAAGAAATTATCTTCCCAAGCACTTTTGGGGCATTGCTCTTCCATTTGCCTCTCCACCTCATTGCTGAGGGTAAGTCTTGCTTTAATCAAACATATTCATGGGTATGATACAAACTCTTCTCAAGACACCATATTCTCTAGAAATATTTCTCAGTGCATCCTATAACAAGACTGAAAAAGATCTTTTCTTCCAGCATTGTGCTGGGGCCCTGCAGGGGTTCTGTTCAGCCCCTTCCCAAATGATAACTGGGGAAAAAGTTTGAATCCAAGGCTGGGAAGTGTTCCCAGTGAAGGCAATGGGATTCTGCTTGAGTGAAGCCTGAAGAATTCAGCTAATTATTGGTAATTTTCTCCTTTCTTGTACAGCATGATGAAAATGCTGTGGAGGAGTAATCAGGCTGTTGGGAAATTACACAGTGAAGAGAAAATGAAAGATTTGAGTTGGGTCTGGGCCACTGTGAGGGGCAGCTCTAGTCTTGCACAGATTTAAAAAGAATCTTTTTAAAATTTCTGCTCACTTGCCAAGCTCTTATCAGTCAGCACCTCCTTGATTTCTTCCCAGAGCCCAGGAACATGATGCCTCTCACCACAGCCTCAAAGTACATTCATCTGCCTGATGTTCCCCTCAGAACTTGGCCACACTGGTGGTGTAAATGCATCACACACCAAATAATAATAATAATAATTTTAAAAAGCCCAATGCTTTGTGCCCTCCCCTCCCAGTGCTGCAGTCCCTGAGACACCTGGAGGTTTTCTATTAAACTTTGTCTTCTCTGCTTTTTGTTCCACATGGAGAGGACAGAGCAGCCCTCTCCTAATCAGCAAACATCTCTGCTGCTAACGAAGGGGATGGACAGAGGGACAGTCTGCAGTGCTGTCCAAGGCCTGTCCAAGGCCAGGGTTGACAGGGCTTGGAGCACCCTGGGTTAGTGGAAGGTGTCCCTGCCCATGGCAGGGGGTGGAACATGATCTTTAAGGTCCCTCCCAACCCAAACCCTTCTGTGATTCCAGCTTTGAACTGCTGGGCTGTTTTAATCAATTCCTTTTGGGATTCTCTTGAAAGCCAGGCTGTGATGCTGATGCAGTTTCCACACCTGTTCTGATTAACATTCCTTCTGGATAGTTGTGACCAGAGTGTTAAACAGCAGCAGCTCTGCTGTGCTTTGCAGAGCTGCTCCGAGTTCTGGTTTGTAATGAAAAATCTACACCAATATTAAAGTCCTTCTCTTCCTCTGTCACCTAAATATGCAATTTTCCAGTTATGGCTGAAATTTTTCATTTCTAAGTCCCAAAGCACATAATCTTGTACTTTTTAGTGTTATTCATATTACTGTCCTTACTGCAGCTCTCCCAGTCATCTCTTCCTTCCCCTCCACCAAACCTCCCCTGCACCGGTGACACCTCCCCAGCTTCTGTGGCCCTGCAGGTTCCATCAGCTCATTGCAGTCTCAAAACTCCTGCTAATGAGCTCTAATAACTCCAACCCTACAGTGGAGCTCTGCTTTCAGCAGAAACTACACCTAATTACCTTGGGCCACTTTCCCCTGTCCTGCAAAGAGGCACTAAATATAAATGACCAATGTAATGATTTAGGGATTCTCTTAATTTTTTTGACCCTGTTTGTGCTCTGCAGCTCTTCCCATACCTGGAGAAGGGGATCAGCTTGGAGCTGTACATGGTAGAGGTGCTGGCACCCTGCAGGAGTGGCCCTGGCAGCCCACAGTGCTCCATCACCCTGTGGATTCAGCACGAGGAGTAACTCGGTCAATTAATTTAGCTGCAAAGCAGGGCAGTCCAACTGCTCTGGACTGATTAATTAATATTGCTGTGATGCTTCTCCTGTGTCAGTGAGCCCATTGAGGAATAATTTGGGTACCTTGTTGTGTAGGCACACCCATAAAAGCATTCAGGGGTGAACTGGCACATTAATGGCACTGCAAAGTATCACTTAGGGATTAAAACAACATCCAGAGAGGACCAGTCAAAGATCTGGGTGATCCTTTGGTGGGACAGGGACTTGAGTTCACTCAGCCAAGGGCATGGACCAGGGCCTGGAGGGACAGGACAAGGGGAATGGCTTCCCCCTGCCAGAGGGCAGGGAGAGATGGGAGATTGGGAAGGAATCCTTCCCTGGGAGGGTGGGGAGGCCCTGGCATAGGGTGCCCAGAGAAGCTGTGGCTGCCCCTGGATCCCTGGAAGTGTCCAAGGTCAGGTTGGACACGGCTTGGAGCACCCTGGGCTGGTGGAAGGTGTCCCTGCCCATGGCAGGGGTGGCACTGGATCATCTTTGAGGTCCCTTCCAACCCAAACCAGTCTGGGATTCCATGATAAGCACAGCTTTCAGTGTGCTTTTCCCATGACCTGCAGTTGCTCTTTCTTACTGGTATTTATGCCATGAAATATTTCTTAATTATTAAACTACAGAGTGTTGGGCCAGAATGAGACTCTTTCTGCTGTGGAGCAAAATAAAACAGTGGGGAGTTACTCCCACCCCTCGACACGCTGGGAGCAGAGGAGGTGGGGAGGGATGGCTTTGCAGAGCAGGACAAAACAGATACTGAGCTCTGCTCTGGGGGACCAGGGACAGCACCCAGGGAAGGGCTGGAGCTGTGTCAGGGCAGGGGCAGGGTGGATCTCAGGGAAAGGTTCTTCCCCCAGAGGGTGGTTGGCACTGCCCAGGCTCCCCAGGGCAGTGGGCACAGCCCCAAGGCTGCCAGAGCTCCAGGAGGGTTTGGCTGCTCCTCTGGGGCACAGGGGGTGACTCTGGGGATGGGTCTGTGCAGGGCTGAGGGTTGGACTGGGTGATCCCTGTGGTCCCTTCCAGCTCAGCACATTCTGGGATTCTGTCAGGAGGGCAGTTTTGCCCCAGTCCAAACCATCACACTAAGCCCAATTCTCTTCTGGCAGCTCCGTTAACACACACACTGCTCTACTTAAGCTTTTGAAGTGCACACATACATATATATTTATATATATAAAAGCAGGACTTAATATTGCTTCCTTCCTTCATCAGTGAGGCTCTTCCAGTGCTCCCTGTGGAGCTCACAGCTCAACCTTCCCCAAACACAAACTTAGCTCAACATTAAACTCATCCCCAACCTCCTCCACACGGAGCCTAATCCTGTGGCTCAGCACTGGGATGGCCCTGCAGGCACAGATTTGCTCTGTGCTGCTTTCCTGGGCATCCTTTGCAGTACAAGGCACATCAAATGTACACACCTACACGCATGAGACAGCAGCCTGGGGCTGCAGGGCATGGTAGGAAAGAGAAAAATAAATAAATAAAAACAAACAAAAAGTGCTGGAAAACCTTAACTGCCAGCTCTGATGCATTATGTTTGCCTACAACAGCCTTCAGCAAATTCTAAGCTTAATATTAAATCAACTGCTTGTTATAATTCAATATATAATACTGAATTCACTGAGTAAATATCAGTATTACCCTTTGGAAAATAATTACTGTATTGCAACATCCCCAGCCTCCAAACCCTTTGCCCCCACAACACAGAAAATCAGCTCCCCAAAGGAGTACTGGGCAGGCTGGAAATCCAATGTATTTCCTTCCACACCCTGAAATGGTTTAGGTAGCACATCATTTTTCTTTTTGAACGATTTCTTCTCTTTGACAAGTAAATAAGTGTGTAACTTTTTCCTCCTTTTAGTGCCTCAAAGAATAAAAAGAAAGAGAAAGAAGAGGGGGGGAAGAACCTGCAACAGGTTTGCTGAATATTCGTTGTTCATTTTATGAAACACAACAGGGACACTTTATAAACTAATCCAGCTTTACAGCGGCTGCAGCAGCCTTCACTTTTGTGTTATTGGATAATTTGTCAGTTCTGGCACTTTGGCAAGTAATCAAGTAAGGAACAACTACTAGAACAGGAGAAAATTATTGAATCTGGTTCTTCTTCCTCCTCCTTATTGTATTCTAAACATAAGCTGATTTTAAACAAAACAGTGCTGGCAGAAACAAAATAACCTTTAGGATTTATGAAAGACACAGTACTAAAATAAAGATGCTTGTGTTTTAAGGGGGTTTTGATTTTGCTTTTTTCCCCTCCTCCCTCCCCAGATAGATCACTTTCCATTAAATGCTTTGAGCTAAACACGAAAAATCTTAATCCCTACTCAGGTAAAGCTTCACTTTGCATAACTGGTAGCTCGGAGGGAAAAGAACATTACAGTGACTTGGGTTCAGCTGGGGAGCACCAGACACAGCCACGGCTGCAGCTCTTTCTGGGGAATTTTCCAGACCCTAATCCCACACTCACTGAAAGCCCACATACCTGCCTTGTCTCGCTCCAGTTCAATCTGTTGATGGGACGTGGGAAGACACTTCCAGGCAGAGGGCAGAGTAGAAAGCTGATGCTGTTGTTGGCTGGCTGCTGCACAGAATCCCATTCTCCAGAAAAGCCAGAGCCTGGGACACTTCCAGAGCAGCCCCTGAGGCACAGAAGGGCTCTGCTGCCCCTGAGAGTTAAAGGGATTCACAAACACCTCAGAATTTGTACACATGCACTAAGGGAGGACAAATAAACATCAGTGTATGAAGCATTACTGCCCTAATTAGTACAAGTTCATCAACGGTTACTTAACCAACCCTTGGTGGTGGGAGACAGAGTTTATTTCTCTTCCAGACTGTCCGAGAAAAGAAGCAGGCACTCAACCTTTAAAATGATCAGGAGAGGTTAGCAACTAGTTCCACAAGACCATGAAAACCATCAAACAACAAAAGCTTCTGCATTAGGTGCTAATTTCAGTCCTGGTGTCTGGTCTCACCTCTCTGTGTCCCTCCCTCGGTGTCCTGACCAGCAAAGAAAACAGGAAAATCTAGAACACAGATTTTGAATGTCTAATTATATTCCTGCAGGTCCTCGAGGAAGGAAAGAAATCACCATCCCTGATGTAAGGAACTGACGGAGAAACAGCTGTTTAAGTGTTCTGAGGTTTAATTTGCTGCTGAATTATTGTACACAGGCACTAGTCCTCAGCAATATCTCACCCTTAAAGCCCGTCCCTGGCAGTGAGAAGCAGAGAGGGATGTTTTCAGTAAGGCTTTGAAATGATAACTTTAAATAAAAAAAAGCAGCCATGTCTGTTATTCAGATAAAGCAGCTCATCTTTAGGATGAGAACATGAGGAAATAAGTGCCAAGAGCAGCCAGAAAGGGCTCCAGCTCTGAGCTGTAAGCTGCTGGATTTGTTTCACTTTGTTGGTTTATAGATTCCAATGAAAATGATACAGAGCCTGGATTTACCATCAAAAACCCACAGTAGTAGATGGAAATATCACTTTAATGTAGCAAAGATCTTTCAGGGTATTAAGCTTCTCTCATTACCTAGAGCCCCAAACTGCCCTTCCCATCAGCACTTTGCTTCCTGGAGGAGATGAACTGTTCACACTGGGAAATAAAACCACGGAGGAGTCGCAGAGGCGGCGGGAGCAGGAGGGGGAGCAAAGCTGGCACGGGTGGGATTGTCTCCTCAGGGCTGTCTCTGGGGCAGACAACGCCAATAAATCATTATCTTTTCTCAGCTTGTCCCACATCTGAATTACAACAGTTTGAGATGACTTTTGGAAGCCCTGTATAAGTAATAAGACACAAAGCAAAGGAGATGTTCACGTGCTGACAGATATTCCATTAAGTTCTGGCCATCTCTGGCTTGTGCATTTCTGAATCACTACCCTGGAAGAGTAAAAAATTAACATGTCTCCACAGCCCCCAAATTTCCCTCCATGCCTGGAATATGGAGAGTGACAAGTTTATGCACAAGAACAGAAAAAGAAGACTTTTAAAGCTGGACTCTGCAGACAAACGTGAACGTGGTGGTGGTGCTGGGCTGACAGTTGGACTGAGGATCTGAGAGGTCTTTTTCAACCTTCATGATTCTATAATTCTGTAATTCCAACACTTTCCTGCACACCTACATGGGAAAGGCATTAATGGCCCCATGGGCAGTGGCCCAGGCATTAATGGAGTGAGCAGCAAGGGAAGGAGAGGGGAGGGATCTTTAATGTCCATTACTGCACTATTTCATCCCCAGGGACACAATTCAGCTCCAAACACTTGTTGTGGCTACAGATTTTGGACTCTGCTGTTGCAATTTTGCCTTTTAGTGTTCTCTTGCATGTTAATGATTCCACCTTTGCCACTAATTAAAAAACTTTGTCCAATAGTCTTTTTTAAAAATCAGATAATAGGCCTGGCTTAAAATATTTCTGAGCAGCACATACAAAGTGCATAAAACCAGCAACAGTTGTGTTCAACAACAGTTCTGCACAAACAGATGGCTCATGGCTTTCTGGTCATTAAAAACTACCAGCAGAGAGGCTCAGGCAAGGCCCCCATAGCTGTGCAGGGCCAGCCCAGAAGCCAATTACACACCCAGATCCCATACATTGTCAGGAAATTATATTCCACAGCTTGGCACCTGCGCCTGCCAAGCAATCTCTACGTGAGCATTGACCAAGAATGTCAAGGTCACCGCTGATCCACATGGAAAGTGAAAATGGAGTTGGATCATTGCTGCCAGAAATATGAGCATGTTCTGACAATTTAGTAATAGAATTGCACAGGGATGATGACACTATTTCTTGTTTTCCCAGGGTAGGGATGAAAGTGTGGTCTAGAAAGTGTAGCTACTGCAGCAAGACAAAAATTGCCACTTCTCTGTGCCTTATCTAAACCTCCCAAAGAACATGTTATAATCCTCTATTCCGGTAGAATTTCAATTCCTTATTTATTTTACTTTGACAAGAATAGCAAAAGAAAACCCCAACCCAAATATCCCATCCAAATAATTTTCGTAGCCAGGCAAGAGAGAAGAAACATTGACTGAATCTCTCTGACAAGTCTGAGGATCCACAATAAACAAACTGTCAAAACACCAGCAATGTGCCAGTTTGGAGGGAACCGGGTTTCTTCAATCCCTTTTGGTACAAATTCCTGCAGAAAACCTGCAGAACAAATCCCACATCCCATCTACCCCCAAATCAGGTCGTGGTCACCTCCAGAACAGATGGGGCCACACTGAGCTACATTAGTCAGGAGGGTCCCCACCCCTCCAGGGCCAGAAGGGTGTCTGGGCACGTGGTGTCCAGTTCCACCTCCATTCCCTTTTTCCCTTTGGAAGCTGGTGGCTTGTGTTTGAGTAAATATGAAATTAGTATTAACTTAAAATGCAGCAGAATGACTTAACCCTGGAGCAAGGGAAGCCTGGAGACCTCTGGCCAGACTGTGGTAACCTGGAGGCGCCGGGTGCAATTAAGCTGCAAATCACTCGTGGTAATTGCAAGAAAGCATCTTTAATTTCAAGTTGTGGGAAAGGGAAAAAGAAAGGACAATTTCCAGCACCTCAGTGAAAACAAGACTCTGCTCTAATTAAATTAATTTGAAAGTGAAGCGCTGCAATGACAAAAGGATTCCCGGCTCTTTCCTGCCCAGCCTGGGGGATGGGCTGTGGTGGGTGAAGAGCAACAAGATCCTGAGACCTTCTTAGGTTTGAGAAGGCAGAAAAACTCAGAAAACAGTTACCAAACACCAGCAGAGTCTTCTGAACCTGAACTTAATGTTAGTGCCACCAAAATCACACTCCTACACCTCTCTCAAAGAGAAGCGAACACAAATACTGTCCCTCAAACTTTCAACAGAGCAAGATAACAAAGTGGACTTTGCTGTCCTTGGATCACCACCTTGCTGAGTGCTGACAAGTGCCTGAGGGAAAGATCTGGACTCCTCTGTTCTTCCCTCTCCTTTTATCCTTGCTTTTTCTTCCTTTTATTTATTTTTATACTGCAGCTTTGCTGCCTTTGTGCCAGGCAAAAGCTGCTCCTGCTGATTGAGGTGAAACCTTCCGCAGTGCCCTGACCACCCAAGGAGGGCCCCGAGTCCAGAGGAGAGCCCAGCTTGTCCCTCCAGGGCATGGGCACCCCAGGGAGCCCAGGCACCCAAAGGGTGAGAATCAGAGAGAAACACTCCTGGTTCCTTTTATTTTTCTGCATCTTTTGTCTGTGCTTGTTTAGCAACAAAAGCAACCCCCAATCCAGGTAATTTCCTCTCTTCACAAAGAAAATGAGAGCTGTGATTATTTTCAATGTTACTCAGATGCAGTTCTGGTTATAAATTCTGCAGACAGGGAGAGGTGAGGAAAAAGAATGTTGCTAATGTTGCTAAAATGCTCTCCTAACAGTCTACAAGAATTTTACCTATTTTCTATTCTTTTTCCATTTTCTATTCTTTTCTACACAACCTTTACAAATGTTTTCCAGCACTGCTGTTGCAGCCACTTCCATCCCCAAACCCTAAAAACAAGCCCAGCCATTTACTGGTAATGGAAATGCTGCTCAACAGTTCTTCCAGTGCCCCTCTATTAATCGTGGTTCCTACGACACCACTCCGGGAAAACACATGGGGAGAAGAGCCCTCAGGTTTGAAAAGGCATTTCCTGGCAGACTGGGCAACTGGAGGAACCCACAAGTATTTTATACTCACCCCAGTTTGCCTCACCTTGTTTTGTTCCAGCAGATAAATCTGCTTTTAGGAGAGGCAGCAGCTCCCTCAAGGTCTTGCAAGACCCATTTCCACAATGGTAAGTGATGTAAATATTTAAAGTAATTATTAGGACTCTGCTCAGATGAGCCCCAAGCAGGATGTTTGGCTTACCTGGGGCTGGTTTCTGCCTGGCTGCTGCAGAACCTCAAGCAAACCACCCTGTTCCACCACGATGCTCTGAAGGGTATTGATTGAAAAGGAGCAAACATCCTTCCACCACTGCTTCCAAACCACCCTCCAACCCCTAATGGAAAAGTTGAGGAGGATGATAAATTCATGTGCTTGTTTTATCCCCCTTTGTTGTATGGGATTTAACTTCAATGAGGAAGAAAAAAACAAAAAGAAACAATGGCATATGATCACAATTTAAATGGGTTAAAAGAAGTGTGAAATAAAAACCTTCACCATATTTGGTGCCTGAGCAGCAAAACACGTAAATAACTTTAAACCAATAAAGCTACATCATGGCTTGAGCTCTCTTCTATACCCTATCCTTAAAACAAACCCCAATAAACAAAAACCCCAAAGTTTTTCAGTGTATGAAAAAAAAAATAGCATCAACTTTTTAATAAACATAAAAGTAACCTTTATCTTAAAACTTTAATTCTAGTTACAGCTCCAGCACAGTAACCATAGAAATAACCCAATCCCTTCCTACTAAAAGGCTGTTTGTCCTTGATCATTACTTTTCTTAATTGAAATACTTGAGATACTTGGAAGCAAATTGCTTTGCAGCACAATATATTGCATAAAAGTTGCTTCATTTTGTAACCTGCTGGTACACTATGTCCTACATTTTCACAGTTTTCTGGGAAGCTCCTTAAAGGCATCTTTAATTTTTAACAACTCCCTGGAAATGTGAAACGGAAAGAAAGGTAGGTCATAATTTTGGGCATCCCACTTTTGACAAAGCTCTTTGAACTGAGCAGCTGTGATTGCGTAGAAAGAGTCTCTGTGACTGCCATTCTTATCTAATGATCTTTTAAAAGCAGAGAGTTGAATTCCAAGAGGAGTAATGGGTTATTTTAACATTTTCCTAATAATAGTAACCTGTGACATCTGGAGCTTCCTTTCACACAGGGTGCCCAGCACAGGGTACCACGTTCCGACACCAGAACTGCCCTTCCTGCAGCCCAGGATTGGGGTCAGTCCATCCCCAGTGGATTGGTTTCCTCTTGAACCCACATTAGAGGAACTCCTGCAGATCCTTTCACTTGCATAACCATGCACTCCATAACCACAGAGTCCTCAAACCCATGGCTAATCCCCCAGGTCCATCCCAGATGTGCAGTGGGAATGTTCACAAGGTCTTCTCTGCACTGTGGCTCCATTTGTGATCTAAACTGGCACAGCAGACCTGAAGTCTGTGGCTGAAGTTCCTTTCTGACCCAATACACACCCAATCCTAACAGGATGTGTGGGAACTGGATTAAAACCCCAGCAGCTCAAGAAGGGGTGATTAGGAGGAGAAACTGGTGAAGAAGGATGGTCAGTGTGGAAGCTCCAGCTGGGTCAGGGCTGGGTGGGATTCTCAAGTACATGCTGTGTTAACAGCCTTATATCCCATTTATTTTAATCAATTCACTTTACCCAGAGACTGTGCTCAGGGGTGGCACATTCACTATCAAATTTCTAGCCTGAAATCTCGCTAATTTGCTAGCACAGATCCAATCTTTGTCCAAGATTATCCCCTCATCCTTCCCCTGTGTGTGGTAAATCCCTCCAAACCAGCGTGTTCCTTATCAATGGACACGGGGCAGCTCAGCAGTAACATGGCATAACATGCTAATTTATCCCCTTCTGTGGTGGGTGGGCTGGTCCAGCATTCCTGCAACAGCTTGAAATGGTCAATCCCCTCCCCTGGAAAATGGCAGGAAGCCCCTGGAGCCACGGCACCTCTCCAGGCACTTCTGGCACAACAAATTCTCTCCCCTGTTTGATCCCACAGCACAGGAGGCATTTGCTGGAGTCAGCAGGTGACCTCTCAAGCCCCATTAACACTGAGCAGGAGATGTCCTAGTCCCAGTCCATCACTCACTCTAATTGCTGCCATCTCAGGAGGAGACTTCCACTCTGTTCTGAGGAGACCAGTGTGCCATGGCATCTCCCCTCGAGCACTGACACGATCCATCAGAGCTTCTCCAGGCTGCCCTGAAGATCTGCCTCCCTAAATGGCCCTCAGAGTCTCTTTTGACAACTTCCCAGCTCGTTTATTTGGCATCTGATCACACGTTTTGAGAAATGATAGCAGCCCTCTGGAAGCTGTGATCCCCACAGCAGCTAAAGAGGATTCACAGACGTTAATCCCTTCACATGCCCTGTGAGAAACATGCCACTTGGAACATTTGCATTGATTCCAGGAGCACATCCCAGACAAAACACTGAACTCAGGCAAGGCCCCTCCACTCTGCTTCCCACCCTCCCTTCCACCACTCAGCAACACCCATCGCTCCCCCAGCTTTCCCAGTTCTCGGTACAGTTCAATTCTGCCTTTGCAGATTTGTGCTTCGTGCACATCCAAGATCCATCACCAGTGAAATCCCATTTCACAGCGCAAAAACACCTCTGAGGAATAAATTTCCTGTCAGAGGGTGCTTTTCATGGATTGCCATCACGGAACAGAGTGCAATCCTTCTCCCTGAATTTAGAAGATACATTCTGACGCCGTGGAAAGGGCAGCAATGTTACATCACGAAGCAAACCCAAGCCCCTGCACCCTGTGGTGATGGATGTGCAGGATAACCCGGGCTGACAAACAGCTGAAAAGTGTTATCTGGTTACTAACACATCCACAAACCTAATGCCTGATGAATGATGGGCCTGAGGAAACCCAGACCTGGCAGATCGGAAATGGAACTCGGAGGAAAAACACTGGAGCTTTTCCAACATAAAACACACCTTCAAACCATGAAACACTCAGAGAGCGGCTCCACCTCCTCATCTGCCACAGGTTCCATATCTGAAACAGAGAGATTGGTTTATTATTTTGAACAGGCTGTTTTCACCAGCATAAAATGGGCACTTTCAGTCCCTCGTGAGGAACTCACGTTACCCAGTTTGGGAAAAGAGCAGGGTGGGGTCAGTGGGGAATATTAAGGAATTCACAACATACATTTTCTGCTTTCTCTCTGTACAACAAGTGGAAGTCTCCTGGCCATACATGAAACAGAGCTGGAAGTCCTGTTTGTGTCAGCCTTTCCCTGGTCTTCCTGAAATAATTGTGATCTCTTTATTCCCTTTTCTTCTTCCTCCAATTAAAGCAAACTGAGAAAAGACTTCTTAGTGTGCACCACCAAATTGACAAGTGGGAGTAACAAATAGATACACTGAAATCCCAGTGTTTAAAATATTTTGAATACAGTGAGGTTAAAACCCAACATCTCACAACGTTTGCCTGTATTTAACAAGCCATGAGGGGAGTTTGATATCACAGTAACCACTTCCACTGGCAGAATCTTCAGCTGTTGAACAAGAAGTGTCTCAGCAAGGCTTGTTTAAATATTCAAAGTGATCTGCAGAAGATCCTGGTATCACTAGAAATGATACATGAATATCAGTGGATAATATGAGGTAATTACAGGGATTATCCCACCCCTGGGACAAAAAAAGAGTGAATTTCAAGCACTCCTTAATCTCACTGGGGCAGGGTGAACTCGATGATAACCGTATTTTGTTCAAAAAAATTACTTGTACTAATTAAGAGATGAAGGTGGCAGTTCACAATCTATCCCTGACTGTCATTTCAGATGTCACATCAATCTATTCCACTGAGAAAATAACAATCAAAATGCTCTCTCAGTCCCAGCAAGCCAATTTGTGCTATAAAATCACTTTTACACAGCTGATGAAGGAGTTTCCTTCTAGGCACTCTGGTGAGCATTTAGATGGCAGGCAGGATGTTCCAAGGAGAGGTTTGGGAGCTGGGAAATGCTCCCAGGGAAGAGAACCAGGCACACCAGGCTGCCCACAGGAGCTTCAGGTTCTGGGAGATGTCCAACCTCTGAATGGACAAGGCCCTGAGAAATAATGGTTGGAAATAAAAGCCATTCTGGTGGGGCAGGTGAAATGATGAGGTCTGGGTAATGCACCAGGAAGAGCAAAAAGAGTGAGCTACAATAAAGATCTCAGTACTAATAATAAAGACTCAAAGAGATGACAGAAGGGGAAAACTACATAAAGTGGTCCAAAACCTGCAAGGGACACTCTGCTCACCAAGAACTGATGAAAATATTGGATAATCTATAACCAGCTCTGGAATTCCAACCATCCCCAGTGGAGTAGAAGACTGAGGTAGTTTTGTGGGGGTTTTTTGTCTCAAGTTTTGGTTGCTTATGTATAAAAATAATTCCTCACCTTGACGGATGCACTGCAGTCCCAGGAGAGGCCCTGAGACATGAGCAAGGCTGGTGGAACATCGATCCTGACTTTGTCAAAAATCAGACAAAATCCTCAGAGCTGTCAAGAGGAAAGAAAGGCTCTTCCTGTGCCTCTTGTCTGGCAGTGCCAGGGGACCAGGCTGGACCAACAAAGGCATTTGAATTGTTCTGACCAAGTGCATCTGTTTTCTCACCCCTGACATGTCAAACACTGCAGCTCCCAAAGGTCTCTTTTCTGGCAGCTGTTAAAACAAAACAAACAAACCTCAAAAAAGCCCACAAAGAAAGTAGCAGCTGCTTAAGTTGTTACCAGGCCATTTCCCCTTTCCTCACTCAAATCTACAGCGTTGTTGTTTTTCCACACAGCATCTTTCCTCTCCCAAGTCTCCAGCTGAAGGACCAACGAGGGATTTTGCTCACTTTTGGCCTGATTACACCTATCACATTTCAACAGCTCATTCCTTTGTGTTCCAGGTCAGACTGGACGGGGCTTGGAGCAACCTGGGCTGGTGGAAAGTGTCCCTGCCCAGGGCAGGAGGTGGGATGAGATGAGCTTTAATGTCCTTCCAACCCAAACCATCCCAGGATTCTATGGTTCCATTTGCACAGTTTCTAAAAAGCTGCCAAATAAGCACAAAATCCATTTGCACTGGGTCAAAACAGTTCTTTTTGTAAGCACAGACAGCTGGAATGAATATGGACAGCCATGGGAGCTGTGTGGGAATGAACCAACTAGTTCTTATTTGAGTGAAATAATAATAATGAATTTGATTACCACCAGCAGCATATGAGCAATCCTTCGCCCTCCTCATCATGTAAAGTTATTAAATACATGATTTACTAGGCAGTATCTGGATTTAACTACCATTACCAAATGGTTTCCATGGTTTATGAGCAGTTAAAATGCAAATATTTGTATTTCAGACTGTGGGGTTCAGTTTTGCTGCATAAGAGATGTTTAAGTTACAGTACAATGTTTGCAATGTATTAATTAGTAAAAAAAAAACCCAAAAGAACAAAAACCAAACACTCATATATTCACCTTTCCAACATTTATATTCATGTTTTAGTTTAAAATTCATTTTCCATGTATATTCTCCATTTCCTGCTCTCTCTACAAATATTCTGCCTGATAAAATAATTTGCTTTGAAGAAAACAAATTCAAAGCAAATGATAAAGCAAACTCTACTTTGTCTTCTCCTTCTTCCCCCTCCCAGTCCAAACACCTCCACCTGAGGATATTCCCCTCTGCCAGGGGTATTTTATACCTTATAATCTGCCTGGGGATGTGCTGATTTCCTGATGTGGAATAGGAAAATATCCTGGGAAGCTGAACAGACAGAATAGGGTAATTAAATGATTTTATGTCCTAATTCTGACACAATAACACAATAGTTATCAAATAACAGGATCTTTAAAGCTGCTTGATCCTTAAAGCTACTTGTAAAGCTTTTATTGAGTAGAATAAATCAGCCCAAATTGAGCCACCTCCTCACCCCGGCGTGGGTTGGGAATCTCTCCATGTGATCGATTGCAAAGAAGCAATTTTATTGATAACTGGGGGGAGACTTCAACAATATTTGGCTTAAAAATTTAACTTCTAGAAGAGAGTTCAAACATTTCTTGCAAATTAGTGTAAACTACACTTCTGAAGGTACAGCAGAGCCTTTGAACGAGAAAATTCTCTTTAAGAGGGGCCCGTGGGGAAGAGTTACCTGGCTCGATTCCTGTCAGTGCAGGAGCCCACAGATGGCAATGATTCCACAAATCCCTCCCCAGCCCAAAATGAAAGGATTTAAAGGGAAATTCCTTGTGATTGGCAGCAGTCTTTGAGTTACCTCTGCCCTGAAGTCTTCTCCTGTGTCCACCTCCAGGGAGGGAATATTCTGTGCTGCTGCTGCTCAATACAACTGAGTTCTTGTCTACAACAGATCCCAATTAGGATTCAAAGTTTAAAGGCAAATACCAGGGAAGGGAGCAGTGCAGATGTTCTATTTCTGAAGGGCTGCAGGAAGAACTTGTCAGTGGCTGACAGAAATGGAGCAAAAAACCTCCCTGGTCTAAAGGCAAGGAAAACAAATGAGGGAAGACTTTCCCTGTCCCCTTCCTCCTGAGCCCTGCCTGCCACAGCACAGGGCTGGCACACAGCAGCACTTTAAGGACTTCAGCTGCCAGCGAGTTTGCAGCTTATTTAATTGTCTGGACTGAACATTGGCTCTGTCTCCACGTGGTTAAATATAAATAATACCTTTCTGCACTCGTGATGGATCTTTTGGGATCCTCTTTCCTAAACATCTCATGCTCAGTGAGGCTCAGAGCCCTGATGGAACCTGCAGTGACAAGTGGGAGGAGAACTCAGAATTGGGGGATAATAATCCTCTGTACAGTTCCTGGTATCCTCAGTGAGAGATGAAAGGTGACTTTAGAAAACAGCCACTAAGACAAGCAGAGTTTCAACATACAGATAGAACCTGACTTGAAGTTCACGTACAGAAAACTTCTACATTAATAATCTCTCTCTATCTTACGATTCGTTTCCATGGATATTATTTTAAGGTAAAATATTAGTGCAAAACTGTCACAGCTTTGACTCTGTTTTCTTTTGGGGAGTTAAAGTAACTGCCAAACTCTAAAATAAAGTGGGGTAATTACAATGTGGAAAGCACACACAATTATTTATTTAATGTATCACTGCTTATGACAGAAATGCTTTCAGATTTTAATTAATTCCACTTAACATTTAAACATCCTATATATCTATAAACATGAGTTTGATTTAAGATTGGTGTTTAACAACATGGTAATTTTACTTATGATTTAAGTGCAGTTCCTGGTTGGAAGTCAGCCCAGGTCGGACTTTTCTCTCTGTTCTATCTGCAGAAAGATTTGGACCAATTTCCACAAAAGCTTTACCAATAAGGAAGAACTTCACCTCAAATCCAGCCTTTTAGGAGTATTTTCAGATTAAATGACCAGAAAAACCAGGAGATGTGATGACAGCCCCAAATTGGATGCAAGGAGGACAGGGATGGGTTTGACCAGGGACCACATTATTTTATTTTAAATTATTAGTAGCACTGTAATGTCTCTTTGTTATTGGGATGTTTCCAAAAGAATGGGCCCTCATCTTACACAATGTAACAAACCTCAAAGGTTAATTTTCCACTTCTTACAATTTTCCAAGGAGCTTTTTGCAGAAACTACCTATGAAGTACATTAGAAATGGTGGGGGAGGGATTAATTCCTTAGGCTACTTTCCAGTAAAAGTGGTTTTGAAGCAAGAACTCAAAATGCATCAGTATTGTTTCGAATTAAACATCTGCTATTTTTCTGCATAAGGTGGGGTGGGAGGAAGAGGGAAGGAAAGTTCACACGTAGCAGGAGCACTTGGTTTGCAAACACGTGAGAGCCCTGAAATCCTCTTTCTGAAAGGGTTGGTAGCCAAAGCACCAGCTGGTTGGATCTCTGCCTAGAGTGGTTATTTCTTAATGAATCTTTTCAGTGAAAGCCCTGAAAGGCTCAAAACTCAGGCAGAGTGCAGTGAATTTGGGGTTTTATCCAAAGCCTGTCAAAGACCACCAGCACAAGCACAAGAAGTGGCACTCCCAGGAAATGCCTGGCTGTTTGTGTCCCCCACAGCAAAATACAGTTTGCATAACCAAAGAACTACTGGATCATTATATTCTTTGAAGGAATATTTCACATATGTTTTACTAACTTCAATATGTTTTTGTGTGGCACAAAATAGTTGGTTTTGGTAAATTTTGCTCTTTATCGTCCTGGTTTGTGTTATTTCCTATAGATACGGTTTTAATTTGATGAACAGATGCAACTTGGCTTTAGAATCAGAGGGGCACAGACCCAGAAATGAGTCCCAAAACCTCACCCTCTTTCCTTTGCTGGATGGCAAGAAAGGGCCATCTCCTCACCTCAGGAAAAAACAAAGTAGTTAATGTAATTTTCTTCTTTTATTTGTTACTCAGCTGCACATTGAGAAAGGTCCAAAGAGTTTGAAGAAAACTGACTCACTGCCAGTTCACCAGGAGTGTTAGAAACAGCTACTTTTGGAATGAATTTTCCTTTCCCTCTTTAATAATTAACTTCTGGTGATCAAATACATCCTTCAGTCTGGTCTACAAAAGGGGAAAAAAAATCCCTAAAAAGTGCATTTATCCACAAAAGAAGAACTAACACTGAAAATTTTGTAGCTCAGTGTGATCAGACTGAGGCAGAGCTGGACCAGACAAGGGAACAACTCCTTGTACACAATATTTTATGACATGGATTAACACCAATTCCAGATGTCAAATCCCATTCACTGAAAGGCTGGACTGGATTTATGTCTAAGATATCCCAGGGCCAAGGCTGGGAGGAAAAGCACAACACAGACCAACTCTCCAGACGCCTCACGAGGCACCAGCCCTGCTGAAAGGAGATCTCCAGTGCAGAAACAGCTCCATAAATCTTTATTGGCTCCTCATCCACCTGTGCCCTCCTGATCTCCCAACGCTCCAACAAGACAGATGTCAGAATTACAAGGCATCTGCTCTGCCCTGGCTGCTGGGGATGGCAAAGATTAACTGCTCCTGGAATTCCAGGTAATTGTCTTTCTGGGTCAAGATCAAGGTGCCAGAATAGGGGCAATAAAAGCCAGCTGTTCTGGGCTAAGTGGAGCACTAAAGGAGAGGATAAAGGACTGGGAAATCCCAGAACTGCTGACTGCTGGAGGCTGGGAAGGCCCACGACTGTGCAGTGACAGCTTTTTCTTAATTAATGCCCTGAAGCCCTTGTCTGTATCTCCCTGCAAATACTCATCTCCTTCTCCCTGCTCAGACACAGATATTAAGTCAGTTCAAAAAAGCCAAGAAAAAAATACTAAAAATTTAGTCAAAGAGCCAATGTGCATCACACATTTTCTGTGGCCATAAGGATTGGGATGCCTGGGTGGACACAAGTGTTGAGTGCTTCAAATGGTTCCTACACAATGCAGCTGCCCAGGTCACCACCAGGTTATTTACCTTTGCCCTTCAGAGTTAGAGAGGTGAAGGTATTTAAACATCACCCATAACATCACCCATCACATACAAAAATACTCAAAAATTATTAAGGAATATTTGGTCATTTAAATTAATATTTGGTCATTTTGCTGAATGAGTACAAATTATATTAATGATTGACTTCAAAAAGGAGGTAATGGCCAGAACTAAGGATAACACCACCCCCCCAACATCCCATAGAAAGAACTAGAAAAGTGTTACTACAATTTTTCCAGTCAATAACCCTTCGTTACTGTAATCACAGACATCAATCAGGTTGAACATATAATTGACCTATTTAGTTAATGGGTGCATGTCAACTGGAACTCACCAAATCAATTAGTTTGCACCAGCCTCCCTTTCCCTGCAAAGGAACAGCATCTGCATATTAATCTGCAGCATTTGCAGGTATGTACATCCCATGGATCAATAAATCATTCCCTGGGAACCATGGAGCAGGAGCAGGAGCTGCCTGTGCAGGTCCTGAGCTCTGCACACCAGGGGAGCCCAAGTTCAGGGAGAGTCACAGACCCAGCACCAGAGACACCTGGGAACAAGCTCAAACAAGGACTCATCTACAACTGGCAATAAATGATATCTGAGCTCTACCTCTACAAACTGTAGCCACTCTGGGCTATTAAGAGATGCTTCTACCCTGGTTTATCAATTCTATTTCAAAATCAGCCTCAAAGCCCTGGTACCCAACAAACATTTGTTTGTTATTCTGAGAGGAAAACCTTCACCTGCATTCACAAGAGGAGCCAGAATAATCCATCCAGCTGCAGGCACAGCCCAACAGTGGCTCAATTCCAGCCAGTTTTCCACTGATGAGCAGCTTTATACAACATTTCCTCTTGCCCAGTATCTGACCCACACCAGGAGCGTTGCACCAACAATTCACAGATAAATTACTTGTACAACACACCTTCATTTCACATAATATAATTCACAGGAATGATTTCCCACAATGATTTACAGAGTTAGGCACTGCAGTTATGGACTTAAACTAACAGCTGAGTGAAGAAGAAATTAGAACCTATAACCACCGAGGAAGAAATAGGTTTTCAAATGTGGTTTGCAAATAGTGAATCAACAGGACAGAGACACTAGGGGGTGGTTCTATAGGAAAAATTGTTAGGGAATGAGAAGTGCTCTCCTTACTGCCACTTCCATGGACTGGCTTCACTCATTAATGGCTTTAAACTGAAATAAAGTACCTTTAAATTGGATATTAGGAAGAAATTCTTCCCTGTGAGGGAGGTGAGGCCCTGGCACAGGGTGCCCAGAGAAGCTGTGGCTGCCCCTGGATCCCTGGAAGTGTCCCAGGCCAGGTTGGACGGGGCTTGGAGCAACCTGGGCTGGTGGAAGGTGTCCCTGCCCATGGCAGGGGGTGGAAGAAGCACATCCTCCTTTGCTTTCCAGTATTTATTTTCCCCTCAAATAATTACTAGAGGTTTTCCTCATGCCCAGAAATGCATTTGGAATCACACAAACTTCCCCTGTACTTCCAAACTCACACTGAAAAATTGTAAACAGAGTGCAGTAACTGCACATTAAAGAGGGAGAGACAGGCAGTGGCAAACTCAAATATTAGAGGTAGCAGAGACTTAAAGACGGTGATAAAAGCAGTGACAGAGACAGCAAAGTTAATTTCAATAATTCACACGTGCTTTACAGAATAACCCCACGGGAGATGCAGCAAAGGCCAGTCAGAGAACTATTGAAATTAAAAGGCAAATGCACTGAGTATTATTGGGCAGTAACAGGCTGAGTGTACAGCTCCACATTCCCAGCCACATGGAACTATAAATATTCATTCATTTCCAGAGAGTAGAAAGTGCTTGGCATAATCAAACCATTTGCACACTGCAAAACAGTCACATTCATCAAGGCTACTTAGAAGTCACTGTTACAAGCAGCAGGAAAACTGGTTCCCACATCAGTGCTCTGGGCAGCTGAAATCCATGGGGACACCTGGCTTTGTCCTCAGGTGTCAGAGAGGTGAAATCCCAGCCCTGAAAAAGCCATGGCAAAAATCTCACTGGATTCCCCTCTGCTGGGCTACAGAACATCAGTATGACTGTAACAGGGTCAGTCTGACAGGCCAGGGCAAGTTCACCTCTATAATTCTCCTATAGAATTAAAAAAAAAAAAAAAGAGCTGTGTAGCTTCAGCTCACTGAAGCCCCTCAGGTTTTTGTCAGCCAGAGCTGTGCTCTGACAGAGAGAGCCCATACAGCAACATTTTCTCTTTGGTTTCGTTCCAGAACAGCACAGAAATGCCTTTTACCTACAGAGAAAATTAAAAACCAGCAGTGAGCCTCCCCCTCATTTGGGACACGTTTGCTGGGACTGCCAGAGCTGTGTCTGTGCTGAGGACCTTGGATCTCTCTCTTCATTTTTTGATATAAAAGCGATACAGCTGCAGGGCACTGGAAATCACACTCAAAGTGTTGTGCTTGCCATGGTCCTGAGAGCACAGAGGAGCAGCAGAGATTTTCAGGATTTAACAGGGACGTGGCCTCTTGTGGGGAATTTTGAGCTGGTGGAAGGCCAGGGACATGCTGCTTGAATCCCAGAAATCACAGATGGCTAATTTAGTTAATGCATTTATTAAAGCTCTCTATGTCTTACCCAGGATCCATCCACTTCAGGGGCCACTTTGTAATGCATTCAAGAGAAATGCAGGGAAGAGAAAATATTAAGCAGGGTAATCCTATCAGGAGGGTGTAAAACTTCCTTCTATCTGTCAAAAACACTGAGCTGTCAGTAGTCTAAAAATAATAAAGACAGATCTCAGTTTCTGTCAAATCAGACTGACACAAAAAACTTGGATATCAGTGTAAAAGGGGGGAAAAAAAAAAATCAATGTCAATCCATTTTCTCCACTCAAAAGCAACAATCTAACAAGACAATTTGAGCTTTAGCATGAAAATGATTACTGTGAGTTCTTTAAATGTGTTCTGGAAGAAACTGAGCCGAAGGGACTCAGTTCAAAACTGCCACTTTCCTAACTGAGATTTCCATAAGTCCTCTATTATTCCCAAAGACAGCAAAGCACAAACCAGCCCTGGATCCTGCAGCTACAGTGGCTTTTGCAATAAAAAAGAAAGCAAGAATGACTGCAATTGATGTAAATGAGGAAGGCTTCTTCCCTGGGCACAATAACTTCCAGGGCCACCCGCAATTTCCACCATTCCCCATTCCCAGCCGTGGCCTTTGGATGGGGAGGATGTTTTTCAGCTCAGCAGTAGCTACTGAAGCACTGTCAGGCTGATATCCCAGAGCTGAGGGAGAAAGACAAGCATCACCAGAGGACATTTGCCTCGTTTATCAACCAAGAAAGCCCAAGCCAAGCTCAGCTCCAAAGGATGAGGCCCATTTTTAAAAACTTAATAAGATCTCAATGATATCCAAGTAAGACGTGACACTTCAGCTGCATCAATCTTCAAAGTAACAAATACAGTAAGAAAAACAGCAAGAGAAAAAGGGATAGTTTAGTGCCATGGTAAGGGTGAAGGGCACCAGGAGAAGCCCATTAATGTTCTGAGTTTTGGAGCAGGTCTGGCTCCAGCAGTTCCAGCTTGTGATGTGCTGCTGCTTCCAGAGAGATGCCAGCTGCTCTTCCACATTATATGGGCTGGACTTGGAGGGCATAGACAACCCCCTCCACCAAGCAGCCTCAGTTTCTCCTGAGCAGAAACATCATCCTCAGCTGCTCCTTTCCCCTGAGCAGCTGGAGCTTTGGGTGGTCTGACCTTGGCACCACCCATCCCTTCAGACATCCCACAGTGTCTCCAAATATCCCACAGAGCTTTTCCCAAAGGCTGCAATGGATGGGGTGTGTGTTAGAACCTTTAAACTTATTTGTTGGAGACAAACCCCTCAGGTTTCTGTAACTGGCTTTGAGGGGTGAGGCACAGCAAAGCACTGCCTCGTGTAACCTGGGGGCAGATCCTCACCTCAGCAATGCCCACGGTGCTAAACACGAGCTCAGACTGAGAAAAGCCTAAGAATGGAAAAAAGGTAAGGGATGGGGGAGTCATTGGTTGGGCAAGGCAAGACCTTGGATGCAAACACACTTTTGTACTTAGTGGTTAAAATTAGCATTAGGGGTTCAGAGCAAGAGCACCCCTCAGTGCCAGGGGTTCCTCAGGGATCACACATCAGCTCCCAGGCTGAGGGGAACAATGTTTCAATTAGCCTGACTGAACTGAGAGTTGTATTTTATCTCAGTAATGCAGTGTTCTGGACTATAATCACTGCCTTTGGCAGCTGAAAAGGAATTTGTACATAATAACATGATGAGTGGTCAAAATAGAAATGTGATTTTTAACTGCCTTGTAGAGAAAGCTGTAAAAATACTATAAAATTATTTAAAAAAATAAAAGAGTGAATTGCATAACTTTGAATAGCCTTGCTCAGCCAGGACTGTGGTTTTAGCCTTAGCTTTGTAGAAGATAAAATTAAATATATCTTAGCCCCCTCAAAGGAGCCACAGCCTTAAGTGATGACACAGAACCTGGTCCCAAGTCTAAGCTTTGAAGTTGAAGGCAAAAGCAATTCTATTGCTTGGTTCACAGCCAATAAAATAGAAACAAGTTAAAACCACAAAGGAACATTTATGCAGCTACACTCCAGTGGAAGAAATGGAAAATTCTGCATCAACTGTTCACACCACATGCAGCATTTCTCCAGCCATATAAATCATTGCAGATTCTGGCAACAGGCAAGAAGTAAAACGAGAATTACACTAAGGGTGCTCTCCAATGGATCAAATCAAGGATATCTTTAATTGCTTCATGGCTAAGAGCAGAGCTCAGCCAAAAGCTTCCTTGTGCTTCAGGTGGAAAAGCAGCTCCTCCACTGAAAGGTCAGCTCCTCCACACACATCATGTCAGCTCAGATACAGCTCAGGAGAAGAGCAGCAAAACCACCCTGTCACTGCTGCCCCTGCCAGAGGTTCCCTCTGATGAGAACTAATCTGGATGCTCCCTTTATTCATGTCCATCAAGTGTGTGGCAAGAAACTCATTCCATTATGGAATTTTCAAACTGAATTCTTTCACCCTGTAGAATTTTGAGTTTTAAACCACTTGGCATTGCCAAGCTACACGGAAATCATTTTAATGGTGTATTTTTGGCCATGAAAGGAACGGATTGCTTGTTTCCACACACGTTATCCAAAGCATCAGGGAGGGGCATCCAGGAAGCTTGAACCATGAAATTCAAAGTCCACTGAAAAACTAGCCCAAGCATCTTTTAATCTGAGATAAAAATACTACTCCACCAAAAAAAGGGACATTAAATATATAGGTATGTGTTATATATATAAAACACAGTCTATAGGCAGCATAGACACAGTTTCTCCTGAACAGGAGCAGTCTCAGCTGCTCCTTTCCCCTATATCTATAGAGACAATATATAGACACACTGAGTCTATATATTTGTATAAACAGACACACTGAGTCTATGTGTTTATATAAATATATATAAAGCTAAAAAATTTTAACTAAGTTGCTCTAATTTTCAACTTCTAAATGTGAATAAAAGTCAAATCAGAAATCAAAAATAACTTCATGCATTTAGGCCCAGATTTGATAAGTTATATCAGGTCACAGTAAACTGACCATTAGCCCAATGCTTATTGGACTTTACTTCTTCAGGTACATTG
This sequence comes from Pachyramphus minor, assembly GCA_013397135.1. NCBI lineage: Eukaryota > Metazoa > Chordata > Aves > Passeriformes > Tyrannidae > Pachyramphus > Pachyramphus minor. The sequence continues at coordinate 1,457,689 of VYXB01001473.1, read as the reverse complement.
GGCTTTACTACTCCAGGTAAAATACAAATGTAGCTGGAAAGCTTGAAATAAGTTTAATGTGAAGCCTATATTTAAATGCCACGCTGAACTAAGACCTGGCTTAAGGGTCATATTTAAAACAGGGTTTAAATGGCAATACAAACCATTACTGAGTTGATTTTCCCAACTAAGCTCAGTCTCACTGTTTAAGCCATCGAGATCAGGCTGTGACTGCTCAGAGCCTCTCACACAGCTTTGTAATAAAACAATGCTGGAGTCATGAATAAGCAAAACCTTGGTCCTGTGGTGAGCAAACAGCAAAGAGAGGATATTGCAGACATATCACTCCTGACAAGGCTAAGCAATAGGTGATACAGATAAGTGGGGTTGGAATAAAATATGATTAAACCAGTCTTTTCCATTCCATTTTGATTTAAGAGTACAAAGTGCAAACGATTCATCTTCTGTCTGGAGGCAGTAAATCAACTGATAGGGAAAGTGAAAAGTAAGTGGGGTGCCAGGAAAAGCAAATCATCACGTGCCAGTGAATTGCTTATGGAAAGGAGGATCTTGGGATTAAATAACAATGCAGAAGTATTGACCTGAGGCATCATCAGCACTTATGAACTTGAAGAAAGGCACAAAAATTATCAACAACCCCAAGTACAAAGGGAGGGAAGAAAAGAGGGAATATCAGAAGAGTTCCCAACAGCTCTGGGTCTAAAGCAGGTTCCACATTCATTTTTCTTTAGATTTTACCAGCATATCACAGAAGTGCTGTGCTTTAGGGAGCAGCAGGAGAAGAGCTGCTGAGGTACCACCACAGGAGACATGGCCATGGTGCTGCTGGGGTTGTGGAGAACCTTTTGCTACAAGGTTGAAGGTCAGTGATTGTCTTCCTCAAAGGTGAAGTCCATCACTGTATAGAGGTTAAGCCCAGACAGACATCACCCAGCAAGAGAAGACAACAGGAACTCAGTAGAGTTTCCAGTTCTCACTGTGGGAAAATAAGGGAGAATGGAAAGAAAAAAAAAAAAAAAAAAACCAGAACCAAACCACTTGTTTGATTCAGCTGAAATTCCAAAACAAGTGCATAAATCAAACAAACTGAGACTGAAAGCAATGGAGAATGCAAATCCCAAAGCACATTTTCTTTCAAAGCCTCTACTTTGTCTTGTTCAGTTGCACAAGACTGGGGGTTTGTTGGCTGCATGGTGGACAATCAAATGGCAAAGTGCTTGCCAAATCTGGTGGAGTTTTACCAAAACCACATGTCATTCACAGCCATATCATGGCACAGAGCTCTGCTCCTAAGGCAGGGATTGCCAAGGGTTCCTTCACACTTGTTACAGCACAATCCATAGTGGGGACTGCCTGCTCTGGGACACAAAGCCTCGAATTTGGCAAATACCCCTCCCTAGTACCACTTCCATCACAGAAAGCTTCTCTCCTCTTCCTCTGAGAGTATTTCAGAAAAAGAATTCAACTGAAAAGTCCAGATGCAGCAAGATACACCACTATTATGCTCCCTCCTTAAAAATATTGATTCCATTAAAACGTGCTGCTTCATGCTGGAAGTGTTCCTGATCCACTCCTGCTTCCACTGGGCTGCTGAGGGAGGGCAGCACCACAGCAAGGGAAGCATATTTTAAACGTGTAGCATGAGAAAGTCTTAGTATTTGAAATGAAATCATTCTACTGAGGTTAGATTATAATATTGAACCACTAAGGAACAGAATACAGAGCCTCCTGAGGAAGGATCAATGTGTCAGCCAGGAAGGGATGGAGTCATGGACCACAATTGGCATTCTTTAGAGAAACAGCAAAGCAAAATGAGCTAGAAACGAGCTGACTGGGTGAAATGAAGGGGATAATCCTCCATTTTTCACAAAAACCTACAAGGAGATGTCCTTGCAGGGCGACGGTGAAGAGGAACATTCAATGAAGAGTGGGGACTTGTTCTATTCTTCACCAATACTGTAAATTAGTAATAATAATGAAAATCCCTGCAGTGCCTCTGCACTGCTGCACCATTAACAACAGGTTTTGCCTTTAGGCTTTTCCTGCACTTCCCCAGAACTGTCTGTGGGACTCAGGGTGGGGGGTGACACGGGAAGGGTCACTCACCAGCACAGGCAGATGTCACCCCAGCTCCTGTAGCCCGGAGCAGGACATGTCCCATTCCACAGGCAGAAGGGGCTCATCCCCAGACAGTTGTTTGAGGGAGCAGCCTGGGAGCTGTGGCCCACACGGAGGAGGCACAGTGAGTCCACAGCTGTGTCCCCAGCACAGCAGGGAGAGGAAGGGCAGGTGATACACCCAGGGTAATACCTCAAGGCTGAAATTTCTTGACATGCAAAGCCACCTTACCACTGGAAATGAACAGGGCATAAAAGTGATCCCCAGTCCAGCACCTTTTCTAAGACAAGATACAAAAACATCCTTTGTTGACCAAACTGGACCATAAACCATAAAGCTTGAGGGATGTAGCCTTGGGCACTGCTGCTGCCCCACATGGCATCTCATCCCCTCCCAGGGCCAGGCAGAAGATCAGACACCACTGAGTGCTGCCCAGTCCCTGCACCACCCTCTGCTCCCCAGAGAATACAGCACATTGCTCTTACAGTGACATTTTGCAGCTGAGGTGCAATTTTTCAGAGGTTGCAAGCCTGGGAAGGCAAGCAAGGCCTCTTCAGGTTTATAAATCCCGTGTCATCTGCACACCAGGTCTGTGAAAAAAGTATTACTTGCTGTTTCAACTAATGTCAGCAGTTACAGGGAATGAGAAGAGAGGGAGGAGGGAAGAAATGGAAAGTATGAGCATATCTGAGCCTTTCTGATTTAACTTAAATCTCCACTTCTACTGGAGGAAACAGCATTAGGGTGGATATGAAAGCGGCTGCACTGGATCTGAGTCTGGAAAGCTTCTCTGCTCCTCACAAAGCCAGTTACACAGGGAAAATTAATCAGTTCCAACAAATTGCCCTCCAGGTGCAGATCCTGGGTCACGGCTGGAGCTTTTACCAAGGACTGGGCATTTGCAGGGTTCACACACAGCAGCAGGGTGGGAATTGGAGAGTATTAATGCCTGTAAAAACCCAGCTCACACTGTAGGCACTTACACAGAAGAGTTTCTAGGTATTACTTTACTTTTCAGCAGTGCTCACTCTGTAATCTGTGTCATTTCCATATTCATTATAGCACCATGTGGTTTCCTTGCAAAAATGGGCCCAAACTGAAGTTCTGCATCACAGAAGAGCTGCAGAGCTCCCCTTCCTCAGAGCATCCTGCCTGAAAACAAGCAATAAGCAGAGCAACAGTCCTACCCCTGCACTGTCCCAGCCAATGTCTGCTCAGAAACACCTCCCATATGAGTATCCTCATACCCTAATGGGATTGCAGCATCCTCAGGAAAGCCAGTTCCAGCACATCACCATTAATCCTGACCCATCAGCAACGCTAAACCAGACTCACAGGCCTGGGAGCAAACCCAGGTCGTGTCCTGGAGAGGAGAGGAGGTTCAGCCATGGGTGCTCTGCAGCCCTCGGCCAAGATTTATCACAGGAGCTTAACTGAGAGTTACCTCAGCTTCCCAAGGGAAAGGAGCTGCCTGGAGCTAATTCCTGCTGGCTGGAGCCCCACACTCCATAACCAGCACCCTGCACAGCAGAGGCAGCACCCACCTGTGCAAGCCCAACCCCAAGCCTGTCTCCCAGGCACAGGGTGTGAGTCTTGGGCATGGTCCTGTGCAGGACACTTGGACTGGATGCTCCTGTGGGTCTTCCCAAGCCAGCACGTGCTGTGGCTCTGTGCATGTGCAGAGCCAGGTGTTCACTTTGAACAGCAGAGCATCATTTCAGTGCCGAAACTGCAGTTCTGGACAGCGACTACAGCCTTTGGTATCTTCCCCTCTTTGTGTATGGAGAAACTTCTGGTGAATAACCCTCTGCTGAAGCAGGTGTGTGGAGCACTTGGCACTGGCTGTGGGTGTGTGCTGCCAGGAGCAGCAGCCAGGCTGCTCTTTGCAGTGACTGATGCTGACACCTACTGACACCCGGCCCGGCCCGCACGCTGCAGCCTGTCCCTGGCAGCACTGCTGGGACGGGATCCCGGGGCTCTCCAAGGGATGCAAACATCTGCAGCGCCCTGACAACTCACACTGCAGAGCTCTAATAGGCTCCAAAAGAAAATACTGTCCACACTGAAGGCACACCCAGCACTCCCACCCATGATTTGCTGGGAGCCTGAGGCAGCCTGGTGAGTCAGGGCTGCGTCCAAGGTGCAGGAGCTCGAAGTAACTGTGTCATTTAGGCCACTCTGCTGCTTCCCAGTGGGCTGATCTCCAGCCCCAAGGCTGTGTTGGAAACAAGAGCCCACTGCAAGCAGGACTGAGCCAGGGGAGATCAGCATCACCAAGGGATGCATTTCAGGGAAATACTCACCCTGCAATGAGAACATAACAGTGCAGCATTGTACATGTTCTTTCAGGAAAAGCATATCCTTCCACTATGTTTGTACTCAAAGGTGATGCTTGGACTGAGAAAATAAATAATAAAGTGCATTAGCCTTATTATCACAGTTTGTCCTTGAGCAAAACATCTGTTGGATTTATTCCACTACAGAAAAGTTTTGCTGAACCAAAACTAAATAAAGCCATGAAAAATAATTTCAAATATTATCAATTTTACAGAGCCGGAAGTAATTTTTGCTGTGTAGCAACATCTACACAAAAACATGCACAGAAACAAACCCCAAACAGTTTTTATGAAGGTTGGAGTAGACTCAGGGACCTGATTTTCAGAGATCAGTTAGGGGCAGATAAATAGTGTGCTAATTATTTCTTAATGGAATATATTCTTAGATATGGCTCTGTTAGCCATGGAAGGAAATACCTTCTGCAAATGTGTTTGGGCTGGAAGGGACCTTAAAGCTCGTCCCATCCCACCCCCTGCCATGGGCAGGGACACCTTCCACCAGCCCAGGTTGCTCCAAGTCCCGTCCAACCTGGCCTTGGACACTTCCAGGGATGGGGCAGCCACAGCTTCTCTGGGCACCCTGTGCCAGGGCCTCATCACCCTCCCAGGGAAGGATTCCTTCCCAATATCTAATTTCATCTCCCCTCTGTCAGTTGGAAGCCTTCCCTCTTGCCCTGTCCCTGCAGCTCCTGGTGAAGGGTCCCTCTCTGTAGGTCCCCTCAGACAGGGGAGGAGGAACCTTTTAACTGCAGTACTTGTTGGCTTTGCCTCTGAACAGCCTGGAAGCACTGACTGATTGCCTCCCATTTGCTTTATGCTGTGGCCCCACAATTCCAATTTAAAGTAGTTATAATAATTATTATATTTTAGTAGTGGAGCCCAGAATTGACTGGAATCTCTTTATCCATTTTGGCTGTAATAGAGCATTGCTCTGGGAAAAAAGAAAACACTGTTACAATAACCTCAGAAAGAATTGCCTATATTAATTATTTCCCATTACATGAAGATTTCTTCAGCTGTTCTATGGGGTTTTGCTGTGATTACTGAAAGCTGCAAACTCTGACACAGAAACACACGGATTCCTTTTTTTCCCTTTCTTGAAATAGAGGAGGGAAAAAGCCCTTTCTGTTCTCTCCCACCTCCTTAGCAGATGGCGGGGCGGCTCCACACCTCCCCCGGCCAGCTGGAAGGAGCGCTGCAGGAACGCTGCAGGAAAATTCCTCCCCCGGGTCCAGTTCAGAAGGAAACCGGCAGAGGGGAGTGGGAGGTGGTGAAGCCCCCGCGGGGATGCCCCCGGCCCCACCACCTCCCATTTCCATATGTGCTCCTTCCACTCCAACACCTCGACACCGACTCTTCTTCCTCATCTCACTTCTGAGCCCCAGCAGCTCCGGGATCCACCCTGTTTTCCCTTCTCTCCCACCTCAATCAGCTCAGTTCAGTTCCCACAGAGGCGATGGGAATCTCCCCTTTTCCTCTTCCCCTCCCATCCAGCCTTGTCCTTCTGCCCGGAAAGGATCAAACATTTCTGCAGTTTCTCAGTATCACGAGCTTTTCTACAGCAGCCAATATTTTTCTCTAGATGGTGAGCAGGAAATCGGGGGAACAAGTCACAGGATCGTTGTTTGCTCTATCAGGACTCCCTGACAGCAAAGGAAAGGAAGAGAAGGTGGAACTGGCTCTGCCCACACCTTGATGCCCACAAAGACAACACAACCTAAGGAATGATGTGATGAGAAATCCTGCCCTGGTGGGGCTTAAAGTCCTGTACTGAGCTTAAAAACCAAACCCAAAGCACCCTTGTCAGCATTAACATCCCAACCATCAGGTCACATGAATATACAACAGCTGTCCTAGAAATTCATCCGATGTGAAAAGCAGTGTAATTTGAGATATTATCATCAACCACAGTGGAGCATCGAGAGGTTCTGCATGTCAAGCACAGTGAAATGACTGGTCAGATCCAATGGCCAGGATGTGTTAAAGTCCTACTAAAGCTCAGCTGTGTTTTGCTGGGGTTTCCCTGTATTTTTCTGAAATGCTGGTAAAGCAAGAACTGCTGGTTCTGATCAAGAGAAGACCACATCGAAGCACTTCAAAAATATTCTACTTTCTGTAAAGCACAAAGGGTTGAAAACAGATTATATTTGTATACACATTGTAACACCTGGTTTGGGTAATAATTATATATAAATATCCTTTAAATTTAAATTATCCTCTAACATTTGTTGCCACTGTATAAAAGGAATTCTGCTGTGATCAATAATTAGAAATCAATTACAGAGCTCTGTGTGCAGCAGACGATTACTCTCGTGACTCTCTATTACGAGCATTTGTAAGAGTGGTAATCCATCTTAATAATTCTTAAATCATGTATGAATATAGAAGTGCCTGTGGCAATATTCAATTCCAATTTAAGTCCAAGGAAAGCTGCCTGTTTAAATTATACAAAAGTTAAATTTCCCCTGAAATGCACTTTGATGTGAGTCTCTGCAAGTACACGGTCACCACAAAACCACCTTGTCTTTCAAACAGGTGCCTGGAAACGCTGCTCTGATTCAGGCTCTGAAACCAATTCTGCTTTCATTCTCCACAAGTTTATGTGATTTATAATTTTTCCCTTTCCTATTAATAAATCCCAAGGCCTGGGCAGTGTATTGGCAGGTCCCTTTCTCAAGAACAACCCCAGGTCTACAGTGATGGACTTCAGCGTGATGCTTTCATATTTCAACCTTGAGTTCAGCCAGGGACTATTGACTCACCCCTCCTGAGGCATAAATCACATTTTTCTCACTTCCATGGTCTGCTTCACTCTTAATTTCTCATTAAAGAAGTTTTAGTGACCCAGAAATGCTGGAATTTTGAGCAATCTACATTTGATTGTCAAGAGTTTGGTTTTTTCCCACTTTTTACTTGAAAACCAGACTTGAACAAAGATTCCTGGTCGAGCCTGGGGCTTGAGCCCTGACAGCTCCCACCATTAAGCCTTGGATGGTGATGTCCTTTTGCCTCGTTTTCTGACACATGAATGGGGATTTCTGTGGTCTATTAGAAAAATTTCAGGGCTTCCTTTCCCAATGGATTCATATACATTTCCAATTGCTGTATTTGTAACTTGCTCTCTAGGAAGGCAACCCTTCCACACTGTAATTCTAAGATACTGTAGCTGGAGCTAAACTAGTCCTCAGACTCCAATAAACAAATAGCAAATAGTGTTTGGGTTCACTTTCCAGCAGCACAGACTATTTTCTGAGTGGTTGTTTGGAATTCAAGTACAATACAAGGGTCTCACAGGACCACATTTAAATACAGCAGGAACTGGAGCAAACCCAATAAAGTTACTTCTTCCTGCAAAATGATCCATCACAAAATAAAAGCTGAGGCCCAAACAAGGCTGCCCAGCATTAAAAACCCAGGTTATATCCCTGGGTAACCACACCTGGAAGGACACAGAGAATGGGCTGACAAAACCATCCCAAATGCCAATGGGTTTGGTTAAATGCTATATCAGATTATGGGGGTACCATTTTTTTTCCTCACAGAAGAGGGAAAACACTGTTGGTGGTCCCTGCTATGTCCCAGGTGAGACAACAGCCTGAGAGAGCAGCAGCATTTCAGAAATGTCTATCTTAAAAACTCAAAAAACCCAATTCTCCAAAACCAAAATACCCTAAAACCACAACAACATCAGTAAACCACAACTCCAAAAACCAAAACGACCCCAACCACATCAAAATTGAGGAGCCTCAGAGGTCACGAGAAGAACCCCCAGGACAGAGTTTCAGCTTATCTGAAACACCCATGTCACAAAGAATTAAAATCTATAGTGAAATCACAGGGTGCAACCTACCCACAGAATTATTTCAGAACAAACATTATGCATTATTTCGAACTCTAATTCAAGATATATATATAAAAAAAAAGCCTGAGAAATTGTTTCATGTCTATTTAAAGAAAAGATTTAATTTCAAAGTTGTTTTTCTAACAAAACAAAATAAGGGAGGTTATATTTGCTTCAGCACCCACAAGCTTCCACAGACGTGGAGGAAATGGAAAGCAAAAATAGGAGCAGTCCCCATTCAGCAGCTGTGACAGGAGGGTCAGTCCAGGTTATTGATCACCAAGTACAGCCCATGTGGGTCAGTCCAGGTTAATAAAATCCTTCTCTGCTTTTCCTTGGAGACCCATGTTTTGGCTTGGATGAATGAGCACTCCCTCCTCCAGAAGGGAAGAGGGAGATCTTGCCTTCCCCAGCACTTGCAGCAGGTCTGTGACACAAGGCCCTGTGTGACTGACACAGCAGCAATTCCTTTATTCCTACTGCAGAGTAAACAACTAAAGGATTGAATAATTCAATAGGATGATTTTCTAAATAATTTCTAAATATAAGGAGTTTATGTGCTTTTCCATACAAAGGCTACTGAAATAAAAACCTCTCCCAGGCTCTTCTGTCTCTAAATTACTCCTCACGCCCCCTCAGCCACCTTTGCTTATCTATATTGTTTCTGAGAAAAACCTGTTGGTTCACTGACATCCAAAACAGTGATAAAGGGTGATTGAAAGCTGGGTCTGTCAGATAGGGAACAGTTATCACAGCCTGATTTTGAGCCTGGAATTATCCTGTGTAATACCAGCTTCAAACAACACACCTCCAAAATGAATTTATGAATGGCCTTTGCTAGATCTGAGGATAAACTTCTGGTAATAGAAAAAAAGAGTCTGTGAGCTGATGGATCAGCTTCTCATTGATGAGGGGGAGATATGCTTATGCTGCACTGGGAATTGCATGGATCAGGAGAAGTCCCTTTACACTAATTAAATGTCATAGATAAACGTCTTCAATTTTCAAATAATTTATCCTTCTCTTCATTCCGTTTCAAACCAGGGGAATTGAGCTGATCGAGACTGGAAGCACATCCATCTCCAGGAGATAATTGCCTGTGGGAGTGAGGGACAGCACCAGCCCTCCTTGCTGAGCAGGGACCTGCAGGCCTGGTCCTCAGCAGGAGCTGGGCAAGGCAGGCAGAGGAAGGACTTGTGTCAGCACCATCTCCAGGAGTCTCTCAGACCCTCTCAGACCCGTAGATGGCTCAGGAGCAGAGGAAGTGCCCAGTGCTTTGTGCTCACCCAGCCCTGGGATATCCCAGCCCCCTGCCCACGTCCCAGTGTCCAGACTGAAGGAATCAAGGCCTCCCTGAGCCAGGGAGAGGCAGAGCTTGAGACACACAAGAACCTCAGAGGTCAAAGGAACTCACGACTGAGTGGGATTTTTATGATCCCAGCTTTGGGCACAGAGGCACAAATACCACCAAAAATCCTTTGCTCATCTGTTCTTTATAGTCCATCCCTCAGTTTTCCCAGCTGCAAACAAGGTTAACTTTCCCAGTGCCTTGCCAGGGTATTTTGAGGATAGCTGTGGTGCCACAAAGACATTAGTGAATTACTTTCTTAATAAGATGCTCAGATACAACATTAATAAGATCTGACATCCCATGGAGAAAAACAGTGATGCTCCAGAATTTTAAAAAGGAAGCCACAAAGCCTTGAGCAAACTCAAGACTCCTGTGAAAGCTTGACTGCCTTGATCTTTAGGCCTCTCAGAGTTGTGATGTCCTGGGACAAATTTGCATATTGTCCCCATACATGAAAGGTCTACAAGGAGGTCACCCAGACCATCTCCTCTGCACTCCAACAGCAAATGAACCATCTTGAAATGCAACAGAGATACTTCAGAGCTTCTCCACTCAACTACAAGTATGTTCCACTCATTGAAAGTCCTGAACTCAAAGTTGTGTGAAGTTTTTCTTTGGTCTTAAATAAAATTTATCATCACAAAAAATATTGCAGGATTATTTGGCAACAGGAGAGTGTTTACATCTACAGACCAGGGAATGAGTTCATTCAAGTGGCCACAGTTGACTGAACAAAATAACCTCCAGTTGGTGTGTAATTAATAATCTTATTACTCTGATGAATCAGCTTCTCTTATCTGGAGCACAAACACCCTTCACTGTTATTTCATCCTGCAGAGCAGGGCACCCACAATGAGTTGGACATCAAGGGTACTCACCCCCAATTTTGAATTACATCCAAGCAATTCCCACACTTTTTTCCCCCCACCTAGGATTTGGTAAATGACTGTGGAACATGAATGTGGAGCACTTGCCCTCCTTGCAGAGGCCAGGCTGTCTGACACAGCCCTTTCCAACAGGAGCTACTCTGCCAACTCTTCACTGCCAAGGACAGGTCAAGCTGGAGCTGCACGAACACTTCTTCCAACAGCTAAAATTGCTCAGAAACAGAAATAAAGTGTCCCTCAGCCTTGAGGTGAGACTTAAAAAAAACACTAATCATAGAATCATGGAATGGTTTGGGTTGGAAAGGAATTTAAAGCCCACCCAGTGCCACCCCCTGCCACAGGCAGGGACACCTTCCACTAGCCCAGATTGCCCCAAGCCCCGTCCAACCTGGCCTTGGACACTTCCAGGGATGGAACAGCCACAGCTGCTCTGGGCAAACTAAATATTCCACTCCACATCCTCGGAGGAAGGAAAGACCATGTTGGAAAGGAGGGGTGGGAGGAACCTGAGCAGCAGAGGCTCCCAAGTCAGGGGTTGGAAGCCACAGCTCAAAGCACACTCAGCACAGGCAGTGGAGGAAAAGGAGATGGATAAGTGTGGGTAATAAAAGATAAAAACAACAGTATCCCTTCTCCTACTCTCCCACAGAGTCACTAAAAAATACTGTGAAAATACCCCCATAAATGTGGCAATAAAACACTTGCTGTGGTTGCTACAGCCACCACCAGGCCAGGGAGGAGAGGGGAAGAGTGCTCACTTTGCCAGGATGCTGCCCAAATCCTGAAAGTATTTTAGAAAAACTGCACTACACTGAAAATTTCCAAACACCTTCATCAGCTTTCATAGGAGTAGCCACAATAAACACCACTTCGGTGTTTAACAACCTCCCAGTGAGTCAGACTTACAGAGCAACACTCAAGTTGACATCAGCAAGAGTGTTTTTCTGTTCTCTCCTTCTCCCAGTCCTGATTTAAGAACCTTTTTCACAAAGAACAGACACTTGCACTTAAAGTAAGGCCATTAAAAAAAGAAAAAAGAGAAGAGACACATATGCTTTAAAGTTACTCCATCTCTGGCTTTTGTCAGTGTCTCCCAAACACTTTACACCTCTGAGGACTCCTCCCAGGGTGCCCACGAGCCTCATCCCTGGCACAGCCCAAGGCTCCAGGGGCAGCTCCACTCCACGGAGTGCCTGAAGTACCAAGTCCTGACATGTTTTATGAGTTAATTTGCTGTTATTTAGTGCCCTGCACAGCAGCACTGAATCTTCACATCCTTTTTACTGCTTTAAGTAATGCTTTAACTTCTTGGTAGCCACACAAGCCGGTGCTAATCCTTTTATATTTATTCGTTTAATACCCTGGGGAGTGCAGAGCACATTCTTTGCTAAAGGATGAGCCATCCAATCTAAGTTATGAAGCTCTGTTCCTTCCAGGCACTTTTCCCAATCAAGCATAGATAGCAGGAAACAAGGAAAAAAATACAGCCCCCAAATCCAGCAATTGTTCTCTCTTTGGAGATGGCTGCTTTGTTTTACAGCCAGATTAAAAGCTTTTCCATGGAGCATTGGTCCCCCAAACTGGGGGATGGATGGCTATCTCCTGGTTCCCTGGAAATACCAAGATAATTTCCTCCTAAAATTTTTGTAGTTTCCTCAAGCAAAATCTGTCCTATGTTAATTCATGTACCTCTGAAAGTATAATCAGACAAAGGAAATCTGTCCCAGTTATCTCAGGTTGTTTTATCAGAACCCCATCAAAGGCTCCAGCCACACAACACAGGTAAGTTGGCCATGGAGATCCAAATGATACAAACCAAGATAACACTTGATGAGTCACAGAAAATGTTCAAGGGTAAACTTGCCAAATCTATAAATAGTACAAACCATCTCAGGCTTTAACTATGCTGTTTGAAGTCTCAAGTTGGAAATGTTTCCTTAGCCAGGGAATATTGGATAAATTGAATAATGGATGGACACAGAAGTCCAAGCAAGTCTATCATGGGCTGCCATCCTGGGAGTGGCAGGCAGCTACCACAGCGCTGAGGGAGGTTTCCACCCATCTGTTAATAAAAATACATGATGATGTTCTGAATCTTTGTAATTTTCAGTCCTGCCTTCAACAGTTTAACTCAAAAGTCTATTGTGGAAAAACCCACTTTGCAGACTGTAAGAAACTCCTGACATGGCTGGAGTTGCTTCCATTACACATCCCACACAGGAGCCTTTTCTTTTTCCTTTTCTTTAATTTATTAGCAGGAGTTATTACGCTTGAATAAACTTAATAGAACAATTTCATTGTTCTACTGCTGCCCATGAAACTACATTATTGTTGTTCAGTGGCATCAGTCTCACACTGGAAAATGCACATTGATGGAATTCTATCCAGGAAACCAAAGGCTCCTGCATCCAGACATCCGGAATTAAACCTAAATGGGTTTTGTACACTACAGGAAATTATTGTTAAGGAAGGAAAAAAGTGGAGAAGTCTCTTCCCACACAGGGACAGCGATGAAAAAGGGTAAATAGGAAGAGATTTTGCTCCTTTTGCCCTCTCTGAGTGCAGGGAACATTCCTGTGTCCCCAGTCCCCCAAGAGAGGTGAGGTGTCTTCACCCAATATCCTGCCCGGGGTCCCCGTTCCCTGAGGGGTACAACAGAAACCCATGGAAAAGGAAAGCCAGCAGTAACTTCAACTCATCTTCCAAATGCTTGTGAAAAGCCCATTGTCCCTAAAAATTAACTGAGGGTCCCAGTTTGGGGCAAGAGGAAAGTTCAGCCTGGAGTTATACCACAATTCCCAGGGAATTTCAGGGTTTTTTCAGTTTTTCCCCTTTCAGTTTTACAGCAGTTCAAAATAAACTCATAAAGATCCAAACCAAGAAAAATAGAACAATGATTTTCTGCTGAGATAAATTTATAACTTAGCTTCTAAATGCAAGTCTGTCTTTTTGCACTTGTGGCTGCTCATTGACATGAAAGAAAATGCTGATATAGTAAAAAAATCAATTATTAATTAACTATGAATTAAAAACAAAAATCACCCAACCCTTGAGAATTACAGGTGGTGGGACCCTACCAAAATTCAGTCCTGTGGCCCCAGACTATACGTTTGGAGCTTCTGTTTGTAGCTCTTCCATGGTTGGTTTCCTTAACCTTTGGGAATTCCAAACTAAAGAAACAAAGAAGCAAAGGAATGGAGCCAACAGGTGCGAGTGCTGAAGTTTGTGTCACATCAGATATTCTATTTTAATAGTTAAAATATGCAAAATGGGGAAAAAATTGGCACATATAAAGTGTATCTGCATATGTAAAACACCCCAGAAGTCTCCCAAGCAGCTTCATTTGCAACTATTAGGCTACCACAGCTAAAATATCCCCCAATTAAAGTAACAAGAAGCAGCACTGTGATATTTTAAGTTTTCTTGTCAAGTCCATTCTGAATGTGGCTGGAGCCCATGGCCATGGAGGTTTGCCTGTGGACATCAGTGGCCATGGAGCAACTCTCCCTGAGGGTCCAAGGGCAGGATTTATCACTTGCTCTTGGATTTGAGATGTAAATTCCATCCAGCATGATCCTCCTTTCTTTGACTGAGTGAACATTATTTTTATAAGGATAAAAAAGACCCAACTAATGTACTGGAGCTCATCCTGTGCTACCAGGAAGACCAAACTATAAATAAACCCATGAAATGGGTTTAGCAGAATTTAGCAGAAGTTAAGCAAACTTAAGGATTTAAGCTGGACTCCTGGGCAGTTTCTAGCAATAAAACCAGCAACAGCAAAACCCAGAGTCTTGGAATCACAACCAGTGAGGTTGGAAAAGCCCTCTGAGACCATCCAGTCCAACCCTTCCCCCAGCACTGCCAAGGCCACCACTCACTGTGTCCCCAAGGGCTGCACCCACACGGCTTTGAAATCCCCCCAGGGATGGTGGTGACTCCACCACTGCCCTGGGCAGCTGTGCCAGTGCCTGACAATCCTTTCCACAAAGAATTTCTTTGTAATATCCAACCCCTGCTGCAACTTGAGGCTGTTTTCCTCTTGTCCCATCACTTGTCACTTGGGAGCAGAGCCGGGTCCCCACCTGCCTCCACCTCCTTTGGCAGGAGGCAGCAGCAGCACAGCCCGTGGTAAGACCCAAAAATCACAGACCTTTACAAGCTCAGTCTGCATTTGAATAACAACATGCAGGGAGGGATGAGAAATCCCAGCCCAACACACAGTAGGGATTAAAATTCCCTTTTGTCTTCAACATTCCCACAAAGCTGAGCAGAGAATGAGGAGTCAGGGAACGAAGGGTTTGGTCCCAGCCAGGTAATGTATTTTTAAAAAGGCAGTGCTTTCAGTCAGAAAACATCTTGAGACACCCTCAGGACTGTCACCACTGCTGGGGCTTTGGGCTCTGGAAATCTTGGCTTGCTCCTGTATTGCACTCCAGTGCCAGCCAGAGCAGCCCCTGTGCATCCTCCCCAGCTCCAACCACGGCCTGACCTGCAGAATTAGGGATTCAAAGAGCAGCAGAAAGCAGCTCAGTTCAAATGACAACAGAGCTCACAACTGGTATTTGAAATAGGACAACAATATGCAAACAAACAAGCCTGGAGTGCTGCTTTTACTAATAAAAATGTGTCAAGATGTACTGCTCAGCAAATTAGGTTGCTTTAGGGAGGTTATTAACTCAGCCTAGTTTTAGCAAAATACTGTCACAAGAGGCAGATACAGAAATAGATCCTTTGAGGACTCCAGAGGTATCCCAGAGGTTCACATGAGCAGCTTTAAAGGCATTAACCTTTAACCAAGGAATGCTTCTTTTGATTCAGAGCACTGAATCAGTGTGGAGAAAAACTACCTATTTTTTTAAGCTTTACCCAGAGAATGTTAACTTGAATATTTTTAAATCCACATTAATTACAGGCCAAAAATATGCATTTAAAAATATCTTATAAAGAAACTGTTCGAGGTAGATCACATGTGATGAAAGATTAGATTTAATTAGAAATATGCAGTAAATTTCCATGAATTATTTAAATTTATCTTGAAAGATACCAAACTTTTAGGAAAAAAATTTCCTCTGCATTTCCTCTGCTCTCTCTTCTCAGCAACAAAGGCATCTGATCAAAGGACTTTTTCCCTAACTTGCCTATTCCACAATGCCAAGGCATTTCTCAGATGAGAGCACTGAGCACACACTGCTGAGCTTCAGGAGGTGCAGAGCTGAATAACTGACTTCAGGAGCACAGATATCCAATTCCAGGCTGAAATTCAAAGGCAAATCTGGCGTGATGCTACGTGGGAAAACTCAGCCTTGCAAGAGAATTCCTTTAATTCTGGGGGTTGGCAAGGCCCAGGGTAGATACAACCATAGAGTGGGTTGGGTTGGAAGGGACCTTAAAGACCCTCCAGTGCCTTGTAACTTGGGGGGAAAGTGCTTTCTAATGTCACTGTTAATACAGCTGCACTGGGGCAAATCCCCTGTTAAATCTCTTTAAGACTGTGAGTTGTCATAGCAAAAACTGGTGTTTTAATTTGTGCCCAGGAAATCCCGACCTGTTACCAACAACCAGCCCAGGGTTTTGTCTTTCAACAGCAGCACCTCAATGTCAGCTGATGAGGCTGATTATACATGAGTGTTGTGATTAGAGAGACAGAGTGGATTAGAAACAAATCCTCTAATCAATCCTAATTACCAGATATTAATGCGATTCACTGAGCAGTTTTGGTGAACATCAGCTCCACTTCTTTAAGAGGAAATTAAATTAGTGTCTCCATTCCAGAAGTGCTAAAAAATACATTAACTTTGGGCCATATTAAAGCCTGCAGATAAGCTGCAAGTGGATATGATCCCAACCAGTTCTTGGTGCTTCTGACAGCCTTGAGCTGCATCTGGAGCTTTGTCCTGGGGCCAAATTGTACATGGTCTGCACAAAATCCCTATTCTGTGTGCAGTGTAGATACTCCTGCATTTAATTTTCTGATCCACTTGTGAAAAAACAGCCAAAGTTCACAAAAACCCCCACAACAATATTCAATGTTCTTGTGTTCCCCTCCCCCTATATTTTTTCCTCCTTTTATTTTTCCTCCTCTTCCATCAAATGGTCTGACCCTGATGGTGAAAATGCCTCATTTCCACTCCTGCATTACGGGGTGAGGGAGGAACACACAACTGCTCCAGGAAGCACATGTCTACAAACCTGGAGAAGTGAAATACACACATAAGCTATTTTAAAAATAGCTATTTAAGCACAAATTAGAGGTTATTTACCTGCCCATCACACCACCCACCAACAGGCAATTAAACCATTAGGGCAGAAAATCACACATAATTTGCCCGAATTCCAGCGCAGTTTCACGGGAGGTTTTGGAGCACTGAAAGCTCCATGAGAGCACTGGTTGGGTGCCAGGAGAACATTAACTCTGTGCCAGGCCCTTCACTGCAATCAGGAGGTTAAAATTATCTCCATCTTAGGGAAGGTAATTGAACATGAAAACAGGATCTTAAAATCTGAACAGGGCAGAGCTCGTTCCTGGGCAGGCTGAGCCAGGGCTGGGCACTGACATTTTCCCAAATAAATTGCCAGTTCATCCCTCTCTCACCTCTCAAGTTCAGCTCCCAGGCTGTGTCAAACACAAGAAAACGGATTCTTCAGTTTCCATCTTTAAACATAAGAACCCCAACAATTATTTATGGAGCCCTACGGGTCACCCACCAGTCAAACCTTCTCCATTACAGGAGGTTCTGACCTTTCCTGTCGTTTTGCAATTTCTGTACTTAAATAAATCTAAACATTTTCCTAATTACTATTTGCCACAGGAATTTTATGATTAGTTGGATAATGCCTTTAAAATATGCAATTACATTTTCATAATGTATTCATTACCCTCTCAATACACTATTCTTGAAACACTACAATTTTCCATTGAGAACATATTTCTGTATTAATTTCCATAAGACAGTTTTAAAAAGTAGATTAATCTACTTTTTACTTACTATATAAAAAGTAATTTTTTATTAAATCTGAATGAATAATTTGTAAGGAAGATCTCATTTGATGGGTTTAGGTTTTTTCTTCACCCCCCCCCTTGAAATTATGCTTGTTCATCACTTAATTCAAATTTCATCTGCAAGCCTTGAAAACTGAATCGTGAGCAGTTCATAATATTCAATACCTAACTAGACAGCTTATAAAATTATTTCAAATACCAGAGTAATGGAAAAGCCTTGTACTCAAAACAGTTGACAAATTCAAACTTTGTCAATAAAAGCTGCTGAGCAATTAGCAACTCTGAAAATTAACCTTTTTGCTGGTCTTCCAAAAAGAGTCCAGGAACTCAATTAAGAAGAAAGCTTTGAAACTTCTTTCCCTATCCCATTTTTTCCAGTGCACAAGATACAGGAGAAATACAACCCAGATCTACCAGATTTAAAGTTAAGGGGCAACTGTGGGTGCCCACCCAAGCACAAACCACCACTGTGTTCTTGGCTTTGTGGTGGGTCCCAGATGGGAAACCACGAGTGAAGTTCAGTTATTCCTCAAAGTTTTCAGTTTCCCAGCGAGCAATACCCACCCCCCAACACTGGGATTCCCAAACCCCAGTGGGAAAGGATTTTCACTGGCAGCAGAACTTGGTGAACTCGGTGCTTTGGAGAATCACAGAACCTTTTGGGTTGGAAAACCATGGAGTCCAACCCTTCCCCAGCACTGCCAAGGCCACCCCTGACCTGTGCCCCCCAGTGCCACATCCACAGAGCTCCCTTCCCCAGCCAGGAATGGGGACTGTATAAGAACAACTGACAAAAATGCCATATTTTCCACTCAAAAGTGCCCTGGAAAGACTATTTTAATGTAGTTCCCTCCTGACAGCAGCACCTGGAGCAGTGGAGATCCTTTAACTCCATGCACTGGCCAACATTCCACAGGGGAATCACCAGAGCTGCCTCCAGCAGGGTCAAGACTTAATGCACCATCCAGAAGATAATTTTTAAACCTCGTATAATGCTTAAAAATGTAAAAGTCTGCATGCAGGGCAGCCTGCCTGGGGCAGAGAACTTGCCCTCCAGCCCAAAACTCCACTTCCAGAACTCACTGGGGCCCTTCAAAACACATCTCGCTTGGACACGGCAACTGTCTGCAAAAAGGAGCCACATAAAAGGGATTCAAGCTAAACAACCAACACATTACTGGGCAATAAAAATCAATATTAATTTAGGAATCTCCTGGACAAGTAATACTGGAAATAGTGCCATGGAATTTATATATAAATATACAGGCTTTTGCTCATTAGCTGTAACTATTGCTGAATAACTTATTCAGCTGCCTCACTCTGACTGCAATAAATCAGTGTTGTAACAGTAGGGCTAAATGTTATTGCCAGAATTTTCCATACAACAAAATTACATTTTTATTGTTGAAAAATATAAATAACAAGCAGCTCTGCCTATTTAGAAGTTCCTGTATTAAATCTGGAATAAGATCTTTGCCTTGAGTAAAGGGTAATGTCACTTTGGGGTGTTATGAGTCTCCTGCCAGAGTTTTCTGACTGAAACTTCAACTTGGTAGGAAAAGAAATCCAATGGATGCTGGAAGCCATGGTAGGAGAACGTATAGTAGGTGCTTGTGGTCAAGCTGCACACTTCTGTCACCGTACTGGTTCGAGCACTTTGATTTCCAGTATAATTTTGTTCATTTGGATGTTGAGAGCTAAAAAAAATCATGGCCATTTCTGCGCTTTTGAGCTTCTCTTACAAAGCCTGGAAGAGCTGTTGCCACAGACACTTCCAGCCATCCCGTGGCTTTGACTTCTCCAGTCTGGCCTTCTGAGGATGCCAAGCAATTAATTGGCCTTTGTCCCTCAGCTCAGCTGCCACTGACTGCCTCAGAAAACCACACAGAAAAACAGCAGCTGCAAAGTCAGGGGAGAGGAAACATGAAAAGAAAGGAGAACTCAATTTTCCAGAGCCCATAAATCCCACAGACACTCCTAACTGTACCTCAAGTTCCTTTATCAGACCATCTTGTCAAAATATCCTCCCTTTAGGTAAAATCCATGCCCTGCTCCTGCAGCCAGCACTGCTGGGGAAGAGAAGCTGGAGGATCCCACTGCTCTGTCACAACCAGCCAGAACATCTCAGGGACAAAGTCCATCAGCCACACTGGGAATTACTGAGGGGCTGCAGCTCCTGGGCACCAGAGCCCTGTGTCCAGGGACTCCTTCACCCCGTGGGTGCTGCAGGCACAGGGCCCAGGACATCCCAGGTGTGACTGCAGAGCCAGACACTGCTCAGCCTCAGCCTTCAGCCCAGCCCAACTGCAGGGGCACAAATGACGTTTTCTAAAGGCTACACAATCTCCACAGAGCTGTGACCATGGAGTACAAGGTGTATTGAGATAGCAACGGGGTGGTTCTGTGGGAAAACAAAGCAATAATTTTATTCAACTATCACATAACTTGTGGAGAATTTATGGACATCACCACCGGGGAAAACATTTCTCCACTGTCTCCTCTTCTTAAAATACAAGATGTCTGATCCAAAACTGGGGGGAAATAATGTCCTTTGCCACCTTCAGTTTTTTATAGTCATGCTTTTAGTTGATTTAGGAAAATCTCTTTGCAAGTAACAGCTCTGTTTTTCAAAGCACGGCTCTTAGAAGCTACAATGTTCTGCAACACAGAAAATATATCAAGGAATTTTCATAATACACAATAAATTGGTTTGGATTTTTCAAACTGGTCAGATTTACACTCTTCTGATGACACAATGGCTAAAGAAAATCTATATTATTGCCCTTTTTAGTAACCCTATTACATCATTCCTCCTCAGAAACAGCAGAGTATCTGCACAAGGACGTGTCTGATCCCGTGATTTATTAGGAGTGAGGAAGCAGAGGAACACAACAGTGAGCTCTTGGCTTTTCTGTAATGTATAATTGAAAACTCTCACAGAGCTCTGCAATTTAGGAGATTTATTTTGCAGAGAGTCAAAAAAGTTATTGACAAAGTGTTAATAAAGCAGAATCACAGGATTATAAATGTACATTATAAATGGACGTAAGTCTGGAAGATCCAAACATCAGGACTGACTACAGAGATTTCCAGAGAGCTCAGCACCTCCTCCCAGTGCAGTCAGCAGAGAAATTGTCAGTGTCCACAATCCTGAATTCGTGCTCAAATAAATCTGGAGCTGGTTTTTAGACTAATACAAGTTATACTTAATCCCAAGTGATTTACCACCATCTTAAGCAAGAACTTAAGATACTCCCAAAAGTTAAAGGACATCTTTCTTTGGGGAACTCCCCTGACTTAACTTCTTCCAAACATCCACATTTGCTATGGGCTTAATTCAATTTTCTTAGTTCCAGAAGCAAACAAAGCCTTGTTTTAGCTGTACTTATCAAATAGATTTCCCTTTGCCTTTTCTCTGGCTGGTGCGTGCTGCACTCCAGCAAGTCAACCCAGGCTGTGTGAGTGCTCAAACTGGGTTAAATAACACAGGAAGGCTGGGGATGCAAAGTTGTGAAGTGGTTTCATGGGCTGGACTTGATGGGATTAACTTGCTGAGCAACAGCTTTGCAGGAACCACACAGGGAAGGAGGAGAGGGAGAATTAGAGGAGGAAGAATAAATATAGAAACAGTAACTGTGCAGTTTGCCTTTACAAATTCCCCCTGATTTTTCTAACCTTTCCTTCCCTTCTCCAACCAAATCAACCTCAGCAGAGATTTCCTGGTGTTCCCTCTATGGATCTGATACATTTCCCTGCCTCTCCACCCCAGTGCCTGCCTGGGGGACAAGCAACCCCAAGATGTGTTTAGGAACACCAAAATACAGACCATAGACCCCTTTGTGCTGTATAAAAAGGGGAGTTGAAGGAGAGGATGAACTTGCCAACCTGCTTAAATAGCTATGAAAATGAAATTATTGAAATATGCTGCTTATGCTTTTTTTCTGAGCAGGAAACAAAGTAGGAACCACTTCCAGCTAAAGTGGCACCAAGGCTGAACATGCTCAGGAGGCAGCACACACAGAAAGTCAGACTCATAACTGGATGAAACCAGAAGTCTTAATCTGCTCATAAATGAAGGAATTCTCCAAGGAGGTAATAAAGAAATAACTACCAGTGACAGTAAATTAAACAGGCTGATGCTGACTTGAAATCTATATCTGAGGGAGACAGGAAAATGATGTCCAAGAGTTAATTATTTCATTTATAACCCATTGCTTTGTCTAGAAAGTACAAACATGTCACATAAGCTGAGGATGGGGAAAACCTGGAGGTACACATCATCATATCCCAACAAAGGAGAGGATTCATATCATATGTGATCTGAATCATTGTGACAGATTCAGTTTTGTCCCCAATAAAACTGAACTTTGAACCATGATTTCTTCCATTTGGAGAACTGAAGAGCTCCTGGTGGGATTGTTGGGGTGTCCTGTGCAGAGCACAGCTGGACTGGGTGATCCTGGTGAGCACAGGATATTCTGTGATTCTATCATTCTAAATATCTAGATATTTTCTTTAACAAGACATTTACTTCAGAGGTTCTGTATCTGCCTGAACACAGGCAGAATTTTCTGTCCTGAAAATTCCTTGAGACTCACTGAACTTTAAGGATTGAACATTTTTAGCATCTTTCCAGTTAGATGATAAAATAATGAACTCACCCCAAAATATATTTTGTTTTGTTCATACTTAAAAGTGTTGCAAAAGTAAATAGATGAAGAAGAAAAAAAGCTTTCAAACACTGGGGAATTCAGAGCTGCCCAAATCACCTTCCTCAGAGGTTTGAATGAGTCAGTGTTGAAGGGAAAGGACTTCTCTGCTGCCAACCAGCAATTTTCCCATATCAACATCTCCCTCTCCCAACCTCTGCATGAGTCAAAAAGTCATGTCTAACACAGGTTGAGCCCATAATGATCAAAGGTCCTGCAGGCAAATGAACCCAAATGTCAGTGCCCCTGTCAATCTCCATCACTCCCCCAGGCAGGGCAATCACAGCCCCAGCACAGGCAGCTTTCCACAGCTCTGCTTATTTATGCACTGAACAGGAATATTTGCCCAAAGCAAAGCAGGACCAAGGAAAACAGATTTGGGTGCACAGACAGGGGCATGTGGGAACCAGCAAATCTGAAAGGAAGAGCAACATAAGTTCATTCACTGGAAAGCAAAGGTTGAGGCTGGTCATGGTTTTTATCTGAAGGGACTGAAATCACCATAGCACAGGATGGAAATGGGAGTTTTATAGTGAAACTTAAATGTTAGCTCTTATAGGGAAACTTAACCTGCTTGTATTTCTCAAATGTGCAAAAGACAACTGTGATTTGTGCCACATAATCTGAGTGTTACTGACAGGAATTACAACTCCAGCCTTTTATACACATTTTTAATCACAGAGACTATATTTGAGTCATCTTCTTACAAGTCCCATTGCTTGTTAAGTTGCCTCATCACAGTCTCAAAGAGTGTTTTCAGTGACTTTCCAATTCTTTCTCCTCTTCTTCCCGAGGCTGAACTGTAAATCTGCATTCTGCAGAATGTGCCAGTTCAGTATTTTCTCTAAACACAAATATTTTCTATTCCCTGGGAATTCTCTCAGACCTCAAAGCCAGGTTGTCCCACCAACATTTCTAAGCAAGTACAAAAACATTCACACACAAAGTGTTCAAATTCCAAACCTGTGCTGGCTCAAAACTCGTTAATCTGGAGAGCTTTGCACACACCTACACGTGGAATTTTCAGCCTTCTTTGACCAGATTTATACCCATCATGAGAACCTGGTGATCTGACCAGCTGATTAGCCATGAAATCAAGAGCATTCAGGAGGAAAGGTCTGGAAAGAACAGACTCCTGTGGGAGGCCCGTGGAGGTGCCAGTGCAGGGCCCCTGACATGGTAATTGCTTGGAGGGAACGTTCCACCTGTCAAACACTCTGCCAGCAACATCTCAGGTTTAATGGCTTTAATTAAAGGTCTTACATTTAGCCACCTTGGTTTAGACATAAAATTAAAGTTGTACTGGCTGCCATTCACATCAATAAAGTGTTTTACAGGCTCTGACTTCTCTGGTCCTTTAGTTTTAACCCAGTGTGTTGCTTTCCTACAGAGCCACACAGTCCTTCATGGCCTGTGCCAGTAAATCTTCATTACTGGCACACTGGTATTAAACTACAAGCACCTTCCAAGGAAAAAAACCAGCCTTATTGCCACTGAAAGGAAGGATGGCTGGCAGAGCATGATTTATGATTATTAGCAATGAACTGCAATTAGACAATAGAATATTAAAGGAGAAAAATTACCATGCAGTAAATAAATACATGGACGATGCAACTTCCAGCAGATGAAGCAGAGCTGGGCAGCCTGAGCCACAGGCCAGAACACCTTAAAAATCTGTCCTGCAGGAGCATTAGTAGAGCAAAATCACTGCCAGGGTTGACAGAACAACTGCACACCTCTGCAAATGCAAGATCCACAATTTCTATTTCTCTGAAGAGTGAGTTTAGAGCACTGAAAGCTCATGGAGTGACTGAGCAGCAAGTTTGCAAATAAACAGAGAAATGCAAGATGTTTACAAAACAAAAGAGCTTTTCCAGGATCCCAAACAGCTTTGGTTTCTCTGCTTCTGGAACTGGAGTGAACCAGCACTGTTCATTAAAGCCTTTAAAAAGGTTTATTTCCCCCTGTGTGGCTCCTGTGCCATACTCTGCTCTTGTCTCCCTCCCCTTCTCCAGCCCAAGGACAGTCAGACCTGGCTTAGTCTCTGGGGCTTTTCCCAGTTGCCATTAACTAACACCTTGTCTCCCTTCCCCTTCCCAAAGGACAGAATTTCTACCCCATTGTGGCCGTGGGACAGAGGGTGCTCTGCACCAGGCACAACCCCAGAGAGGGGGGAGGTTTTCCTGGCATCCACCTGTGTTTTTAATAGCTCCTCACAAGGATATTCTCCAAGGTGCAAAACCCCCCTGGAGGAGTGAGATGAGCAGCAGAAGCTCTGCAACCCCAGAAGTCACTGTGTCATTGGGCAGGGGGTTGTTTCCTCCTTTCAAGCAGCCCCTGCCATCAAACCAGTCCTTGAATACCCAGCTAAGGACACAAAGTCAGAGGAACAGCAAGGGAGTTCTGAAAGCAACATAAAAACTCCTACTTGGGATGCACAAGAGGATATTGTCCAACCTGCATTGGTTGCATTTAGGAGAGACAATAAATGTTCTGTCTATAAAAAACCATAGAACACCTCCAGAGGGACAACCCTTTATGGTCCTCAGGTGGAAACAACCTGCAGAGCTGACAAAACCCACATCCCTTTTATGTTATAGAATGGTTTGGGTTGGAAGGGACCCTAAACCCATCCAGTGCCACCCCTGCCATGGGCAGGGGCACCTTCCACCAGCCCAGGTTGCTCCAAGCCCCGTCCAACCTGGCCTTGGACACTTCCAGGGATCCAGGGGCAGCCACAGTTTCTCTGAACAACCTTAATCCCCCAGCACCCCTGGCTCCTTCCCAGGGCACAGCTCCTGTCCCTGGGAGGCTGCAGCTCCCCCAGAGGTGCCCAGCAGGTCACCAGCCCTGCAGCATCCAGCAAGGTCCCCACAAATGGGCAAGAACCTCCAGGGCTTTGCATAGCTTGTCAGCTCGGTGTTGCCAACAGGACAGAAAGTTTGGTGCAGGGTTTTTTGTTGGTTTTGAGTTGGTTTGGTTTTTTTTTTCAGTTTGACAAATATTGAAAGTCTTATCTGACACAGATCCTCCCAGTCAGCAGGTCTAATGTAGAGTCAGTGAGGCACATCAGTGCCATTGATCTGTGCTGCAAATAAAAGCAGTGGTGAAGCTGCTCAGATTTAAGAGCTGCTCAAAGGCTGTTACCAGTTGGTGAAATATCCCTTATTTACTTGTTCCCAAGAGTCTGCCCAAAGCCAGCACATCTGTCTTGTGACAAATTAGAAAATCAAGAATGAAAAAAAGTTTACACTACTTTTTCTAGTAGCTCTCTGTAATCTAAGTTATAACTCCTCATCTTCAGCCTCACATTCCAATATTGATCAGGCACTAAATTCTTCACCAAAAGGGTTGTCTCAGGGGGAGTCCCCTGGGGGGAATTAACAGACATGTGGATGTGGCACCTGGGGACATGGGTCACTGGTGGCCTTGGCAGTGCTGGGGGACTCAAAGGTCTTTCCAGCCTCAACAACTCTGGGATTCTATTCTATAAGCACCTGTGCTGTTAAAGACTTCCATATATATATATATATATATATATGTAAAAAAACATATCACTGAAGAGGACAACATTAAATGCAACAAGTCTTTCCCCATCCACCACAAACCTACAGTCCCCAGGTCAGTAGAAATTAGATTTTCTCCAAATCCAATTAGAATATTATTCTCCAAAACTAAGTAATCCAATTCAATCCACACGATGCCAAATCACAAAATGACTCAATTTTACTGCTCTATGTGGAGACATAGAAACATGTCTGGAGTTAAGTGAAAAAATGTTGTTCTTTGGAAGCAACAACAAGAATTTCTGTTAAATACCAGGAACTCATAGAAGTAGAAGTAAAAGAAGAGGAAACCAAGCATGGTTCATGTAGAATGGGAATTTGCAATTAAAAAAGTTAAATCTTATTACACATCATTTTTTCCAATAGACAGGAACACAAAGAACTCAATTTTCAATATCATGTATAATTTTGTACATCTTTGCTTAGAAAAGATGAATTTCGGTGTGTACAAGTAGTGCATGGATGATCAAGAAGTGGGAACAGAGGAAGAGATTAAAACAAAATTGCTTATTTAGGCTAGAAAATTAGCTGGATTTTGTGCCAGTAAATAAAGAAGGAAGAGAGAAGAAACACTTTTGCTGTAAGACAAAGTTAAACAAAAGGAAAGTAAACTGGCTGAAAACCAAGGTTGAAAAATCAAGGGTTGTAACAATGAGAAAAATTAAGCTCTGGAGTCAACTTCCAGCTCCCCAGAGGAGGAAGGAACTGAAGGAGTCACGGGATGAGGCTCCATCCCTTCATGAAAGAAGGTGTGATGTTGATGCCTGAGCAGATCACGGAGAATCACAGAACTCTGCAGGTTGGAGAAGCTCCCACAGAGCATCGAGTGCAGCTCTTCACCCAGGAGCTCCCAGAGCCCCTCAGTCACCACCCAGCTCCAGGGGTGAATTTCATCAGGCTGTGATGAAATGGGTGATATCTGAGAAGAACCACAGCCCTTAAAAAGGCAGGAACACCTTGGAACCCAATGTCAGATGAACACCAGACAGGGGGCAGGTAATGCTTGTACCCAGTGGGCTGCAATTCAAAATACATTCCTGCTAAAGCAGCCCCTGGACAGTGAGCCCTGCACTCCTCAGTCTTCCCACAGTGGATTAATTAAAATAAAAGTCACTGTACAAGGCTCTGAGTCAGCCAGGGCAGAGAGACAAAACTTTATAGAAAGGCACTAAAGAAATTCTCCTCTCTTGTACTAAGACAGAAAACCACAACAACAGAACTCTGTAAAGATAAAAAAATGCATAAATAAATATATAAATAAATGTACCTGTTCCATAATTTCATTCCACTCTCATTTTCTCCTCCTTCCAGCAGCCTCCAGAGCCCCAGAAAAGTCTCTTTTTGTGACTTCAGGGAGTTGGTCAGAATCCTCCTCACTGCAGAGAAATCCCAAGCTCCAGCCAAACATCCCTGGGCTGCCCCACTCCACCCTCCTGCCAGGTGAACTCACCCCACCCTGATCTGCTACCAAGGGAACAGCTGCAGAATAAATAGGGCTGGAAGAAGGAACAGCTGCAGAATGAATAGTGATCAAACAATAAACCCAATAAACTGGTGCCACAGAGCTGAACAGAGGAGGGGCAGGGGGTACCTCAGGTGGGCTGCAGGGACTCCTGGTGTTCAAAAATGTAAAGAAATATTCAAGAATATTTTCTCTATGAAACATTCAAAAATATCTGTGCAGAATAATTTCCTAAAGGGAGCCATGAGGAAGATTGCAGACTACAAACCTTCGAATATGACTCTGGGATGAAGCACTGCTGGATATTTCCAGTCCCTAAGACCCAGAAGTTTCCCACCATGGAGCTGTGAACAGTCAGGAGGACACGAGTGTCCTTCAGCTCTCTGTGCACACCGAGGTGTGAGTGCTCAGCCACAAAGTAAAACCTTCCCAATTCCAGAACCAGGGTGTTGAATAGCTGTGTCACTGCTTTTTAAAAGCAAGGATGTGCATTGACTTATGTCCAGACTGT
Source organism: Pachyramphus minor (assembly GCA_013397135.1). Lineage (NCBI taxonomy): Eukaryota > Metazoa > Chordata > Aves > Passeriformes > Tyrannidae > Pachyramphus > Pachyramphus minor. The sequence continues at coordinate 1,429,905 of VYXB01001473.1, read as the reverse complement.
CTGGTTTCAGGTCAGATAAAGCAAAGATGCAAACTAGAATTTGTATAGCTTTATATTAATCAAGCTGGGCGTAAACTCAAAGAGTTTTCTTACCTGGGCAGGTAAAGAAAATACACAGAATTCACATTTATCTTTCTGTGCTTCATAGGAGAGGTTTGCTTTACAGCCTTCTCCTTGACTGCTCCAATTGCAGCATTCCATGTCTTAATTAATGTCAAAATTCCTAATTTAAGACTTACTTTATCAAAGCCCAAAAACCCTCTCTGCACAACAGCAGAAAAATTCTTAGGTTCACTGGGCTGTCTCTGCATTACAGGGATGGAAATCAACACTTCCAGAACACTCCTGCAAATGTTCTTCACAGCTATCACGGGGTTAACATCCAACCCTGACAGGTATTTCCAAGCTCTCTGAAATGCTGTGGTGGAACTGAGACGGAATTCCCAGGTGGTCCTGGCTCATCTGCATCTCTCCCAGAGATCTCTCAATTGACACCTTGAAAAATGATGATGATCTGCTACAACTTGGCTTAATTAATTGAACTGTTCATCCTCCCTCCTCCCCCACATTACCACACCTGATGTGCAGAGTCAGAAAGCTGAATAATTACAGGAGGAAAGCAGGGACACTGAGGGAGAAGGTGGAAAACTCAAGAGAACAATTTTTGTCAAGACATTCAGTCATCCATAGGCAAGAGCTCTGGATAAAATTAACACATAAACCCCATTTTTGCTGTTTCTAATAAACAAGCATTTAAACACAGATTGCCTATAGAACAGAGCAATACTCTGCAACAGCACTTTAATGGCTTCCCACTGCCAGGGGGCAGGATTAGATGGGATATTGGGAAGAATCCTTCCCTGGGAGGGCGGGGAGGCCCTGGCACAGGGTGCCCAGAGAAGCTGTGGCTGCCCCTGGATCCCTGGAAGTGTCCAAGGCCAGGTTGGAGCAACCTGGGCTGGTGGAAGGTGTCCCTGCCCATGGCAGGGGGTGGAACTGGATGGGCTTTGAGGTCACTTCCCACTCAAACCATTCCATGACTCTGTGACATCAAGGCCTCAACACAGAGCTCCACTGATACTTTTTGCAGAGGTACCTTTCTCCCCAGACAGCTGAATCTGGATTTAACATTATGCTCAGAAACAGAGAATTCAGGATAAGTCCAAGCCCAGCCTCATTACAGCCTCAGGACACAGGATCCACTCCCCAGCCCCCCCTTGGCTTTCAGTTTCTGAAGTCCAAATTAACATTCCAGTACATAAATGCTTGAAACAGTTCTGAGCCTTTGGAAGCATCCTGCTTTTAATTAAGCACCCTCTCCCTGCTGCAGTCACAGGTTGGCCTGTTAATGATGTTGTGTGAGGACCACGATGCTGCTCCCCCAGTCAATGATTTATTGACTCCAGCAACACCAAATGTGCTCCACAGCACTGGCACACCAAGACAAAGGAGGTGATTACTGTGCCCCCAGCATTTTAACTTCCTTTGTACTCTGGATACCCTGAGCCCCATCACAGAGCCCTAAATCACAGCGTTGTTATTTAGTCCTCAGCAACCTTTGCAGGGTGAGATTCCAGCATCATCCTTTGCCTGCAGATCCTTTGGGGCAAAATGCAATGAAACAGAATATTTCTGCAAAGCAGATATTCTGTACATTAACAGACTTGCTGTTACAGGAGAATCCATTGCTGTTTCAGGCTCAAGCAGCAGTTCTCATGATTCTTCCTCTGCTTGTAGAACATGAATTACAGTATAAAATCTGCTTAAGAACTTGGTTCAACTCTGTGTACAATTAATTTATCAACACTCCTGACATCCACATCATTCCTTTTACTCTTTTCAGCTCTGGAACATCTTGACATGCCTGAAGTGAATATGAAATAATACCTTTTAGATAACCTGCATTTATTAAAACTTCTCTGTCTCCATTTCCTGAGGAGTTTCATTGTGCTGCCTGGCATCTCTGCCAAAGGAGCAGATAAAACATCATCGTGCTGGGGAACAAAAGCCCCAACAGCAGGATCTGCTCAGAGAAATACCTGAGGTGTGATTGCCCATCAAAGGAACTCCTGTCCGTGCCAGGTGTGTGGACATCCCTCCCTCAGAGTCCACATCTCTCCTAAACTGATGTGAACAGACCAAGGCCTAAAAGGAAGAAGAAAGCTGCAGTTTTGAGGTGAAGCACAAACCCTGAGTGAGGGCTGGGCTTTGGGTGCCCATTTGCAGGGCTGCTGCTGTAGCAGAGGTAACTCAGAGCAGTCACAGCACGGGAGGCTCTGCATGATGAGAGCATCCCTTCCCCACTCCAGGAGATAAAAATGGAGCCCAAAAGCCTCACTTGAGTGAGCACGAGAGTTGGCACGGCAACTTCCCTGCCCTGCATTATTGATGTTACCTGGCACAGGTTAATCCCCCTGTGCTGGGCACAGAGGAACGTGGAGCAGGGAGAGCAGCCCCTGTGCTTCCAGTTCCCTCACGTAGGACAGCGGGAGATGATTGAGAGCAAACAGCAGCACAGCTGACAAGTCTGAGCTCACCTCAAACAGCCCCCTGACTTGTGCCTCCAGGAGACAGGGAGAGCCTCACACACCATTTCTCAGTGTCTGGAGGCTGTCCCCTAAAATTAAATATTGATTCAATATGATCTGGCTTCCTCAGGGGAAAAAAATGAATATGCATTTCCCTCAGCGTGCGTAGTTTTAAATACCAGGGTAATTTTAATGGTCTCAGCTAAGCTGGATGAACACTCAGCAGCTAATCCCTTGTTTGCCCAAGCAGAGCATGCACTAAGATTTACTGTTTACCATCACCTTGGCCGACCCTCTTTGTTTGCCCATCAATAGCAGCCGTTTGGGAGAGGCTCAGCCTGGCAAGTCCTGCTCTGGACACAGCAGGTTCCTTCCCACAGTGTCAAACAGGATCTGCTCAACTTAATGAGACAGAAGGAGCTTCTTTTTCTTTTTCCTAGAGAACATAATGTGTTCCTTGGCAAGCTGTGGATCGCTCCAGAGGCCACAAACATGTTGTAATCTGGTAGAATGAAGGAAATAGATGTAAAACAGAGGGGAAATGAGAGCAAGTATCATGAGATTAAAAGATAGGTGGGGTCTAAGACAGAGAGTGCCTTCTTTTGCCAGAGGGGGTTGTTGTATTAACAACTAAAGAATGAAAGCATCATAAGGTGTGCATTTTATTCAGATTAACCAGAATAAAAATCTGTCCTGTTATGCTCATCCGTCAGATGCTGGAAATACAACACACACACCATTAACCTCCCATTTTGACTTTCTTATCACAGAATAGAGTCATAGAATGGTTTAGGTTGGAAGGCATCCTTTAAGCCCATCCAGTGCCACCCCCTGCCCTGGGCAGGGACACCTTCCACCAGCCCAGGTTGCTCCAACCTGACCTTGGACACCTCCAGGGATGGGGCAGCCACAGCTGCTCTGGGCACCCTGTGCCAGGGCCTCCCCAGCCTCATCATAAAGAATTTCTTCCCCATATCCCACCTAACCCTGCCCTCTGTCACTTTGAAGCCATTCTCCATTTTGTCCTGTCAAAACTGTTTCTTTTCTCCAAAGATTTAACAGAAAGGTTTTAGTTTTATACCTGGTGGGTTTAAGGCTATTTAGATGATCCACTGCCCTGGGCAGAAGTTGACCAAAGGCCAACTGAGAGACAAATGCAGAAAGCAAAAGAGCATTTGGAACACACTGAACTTCTGGGGGAAAAGTCTGTGACAGCTCTTTAAGTGTTGTAGATCCACATCACCTGGGATCAGCTGATGATGTGGTTTGTACACTCCCCATCAATAAAGGGCCCAACAGCATCACACTGCCCCAGACACTCCTGTCTGTGCTCCCACTGTGTTTTACCAGCCAGTAATTAATTCTCCAATGTGAACCCAATTGTATAAACAATCACAATGTTACTGGGGAGCAACAAATGGGTTCTATTAATCTTCTTTACTACAGTTATTTTGAATTTGAGATCCTAAGAACTGTATTGTTAGGATAGGTCACCTTGACCTAATCAATACTAATCAATTGCTGGGCTTTTTGAGGGCACAACAGCTTGACTCTGATCAAAGTCTTAATCCTTTTGCTTACATGGCTCTCTGTTGCTTTTCAACAGGAGAGCAGTCCCTAAAAAAAACAAACAAACAAACCCCAAGTAGTCTATACCTACATTTGTATGTTAAATACAAACACAACAGTGCAAAACACCAGCTAATAAAGGGCTGCCTTGGCAAAGGCAGCTCAGTGATCTGTTTGTAGCTGATAGATGATGCTAAACCCTGTATTGATGAGAAGCAAAGCTTCTGCTACCTTGATGTTGCCTTTATCAATTAAAGCTGTTCCGATAATTACGTTTTTCCTCCTCATTAAGCTCCAACCTGTTTGTTTCCTCTTTTATTATTTTTTAGTTGGCATGAAGTCGGCTCTGGATACAACCCTAAGGTGATGGGTTACCAATACTGCTGGAGCAGAAGCACTCAAGGAGTACAGCACGTCCTGTCCTACAGCTCTTGTCACCAGTATTTACTGTTCAAGGCCTTTGTCCTCTCAGCCATGCAGAAAATAAAATTCCCCAGTGCCCTTCCAAAATTTCACTCTGTAGTTTGCTCTCATTTAAGCAGCTTTAATTCCTGTGCACCTCTGCAGATACTGCCCACTTCATTATGCTGCATTTAGAGCAGCAGCTCCCTGGCACCTTGACAAGGGATTATTCCTAATGCTCTCCAGGAAAGCAGAACCAATGGAAAACCATTTATAAAAACTATCTGGCAGACTTCTTTCTTCTCCTCTTCCCAGCAAGGGAATTGGTAACCTTTTGTTTGCAAAATATGGCTGTATAATGGAATCCCAGACTGGTTTGGGTTGGAAGGGACCTCAAAGCCCATCCAGTGCCACCCCTGCCAAGGGCAGGGACACCTTCCACCAGCCCAGGGTGCTCCAAGCCCTGTCCAACCTGGCCTTGGACACTTCCAGGGATCCAGGGGCAGCCACAGCTGCTCTGGGCAACCTGTGTCAGGGCCTCCCCACCCTCACAGGGAAGAATAATAGTAATAATACTCAAACCAACAACAGGAACAACCATAACATCAACAATAATAACAATAATTGATGAATTTGCAAATTCAGACATTTGCAGCACCTGCTGTACCCTCGGGCCCCTGACAGTCATTGTGCTGTGTCAGGAGCATCTTGACAGTCCATGAACTGCAAATCTCATCCAACACCAAGTAAATGTGCAGGGAACACGATTCCTATTCCTAGTGCTGAGGTAAAAGAGGATTTGGCTGCACCCTCACAGCTAATCCAGTGTGGAGTCCAGCCAGTGGAGCAGCAATAAGGCAGCACTTGCTCTTGCTTTTATACTTATTTTTGCTCACATCAGCAAGAATTATGTTTATTAATAGACCAAATTAAGGAACCAAGTGTTCCCAATATATCTAGGACAACTAGGAATATGGAGACACCAGGACAACTGGTATCTCCAGCTGAGTCAGTCAGATTATACTCAGGAGTGAGGTGCAAGTTCTGCAGCCTTTTGTAGAATCATGGAATGTAGAATCCTGAGCTGGGAGGGACCCACAAGGATCATCAAATCCTACCCCTGACCCTGCACAGACACCCCAACAATCCCACCCTGTCCCTGAGGGTGTTCTCTGAGCTCTGGCAGCCTTGGGACCACGACCACACTCTTCTACTGTCAATGGCAATTTATGACTTGAGTTCCCAATTGTAATTTTTGGGTTTGGGGTTTGTCACCTCCCCCTCCACCACCTCAGATCATCATGTAAAATAGAAACCACACTTCCTTTCTGCTGCTTGCTGGCAGACATGGCAGGAAGTGTTTTACTTGGAAGTACTCAGAGAACATATTGGAAAACCAGAAGCCATAAGGAAAACCTGCTCTTGCCAACAGATTTTCCTTCTCCATCCCACTGCAGACACCCCCCACCCTCAGCATTGGTGCCGTGATGAGTGAGGAACCTTTGGGGTTTGTGTTGCCCGAGTGCCAAAGTAGCTCTTTACTGTGACATTCATAAAGAAACAGGTTCTCTGCTCTAAATCTTTAACATCCATATTAAATAATAAAAAACAAATATTCATTTTTTATAGAGTTCTTAAAAGTGAAAAAAAAAAGAAAGAAAATCCCTTCCAGCTGCATAAAACCAAAAGCAACTCCAGCCTTCAGCTCCTGCCCCACTGGACTGCAGTCATTTCGTATAAATATTGTAAAAGAAGGATTGTTATTACCTCTCATGGCTCAGCTCCTGCAGGTTTCATTCCAAGTCACAACATACACTGGAATGTGAGCTGTGTCCTCTGGGAAAGCAGCTGGGTGGTGACAACTGTCCCCAGCTCCAGGGACCAGGCTGAGCCCACATTCCTTCTGCAGACTCCCACAGGGCTGGAGCAGGGTCTGGAATCCCAGAATGGTTTGGGTTGGAAGGGACCTTAAACCCATCTCATTGCAACCCCCTGCCATGGGCAGCGACACTTCCACCAGCCCAGGTGTGTCCCAGAGACATCTGGAAGGGAAAAGTTGAAGTCCGTTCTCAGGCAATGAGGCACCAGTTTTCAAGCAAACCTTCAGCTAATGTTCATGTTGTCACATGAAAAACAATTTGAACTTTTTTGCCTTTTAAAAGTGGAATAATCAGTCCCTTCAAACTTGCAAAGGAAACGGTGACATGGAGAGAAGGGAAGGGAGGGATGTGGGAGCTGGGAGAACAGGGAGACAGCATTAATTACACAGAACCTGACAGGGAGAGGAGAAGATTTTACACTGTTCAAAAGGGAAAGAATTAAGAGATGATTGAGAGCAGGGAAAACTGGTAATTTCTTTGAGCTGTTTAAAGAGTTTACCAACCTCCTAATGGAGCTCCGTGTGTTAGAAGGAGATGGAAAACAGTCCAAGCAGCAACTTGGAAATATAAAACATATTTTTTTATTTAATTTTTTTTTTTTGTTAGAAAAGAAGCATATTTCTGAGATTCAAAGGAAAATATCCACTCACTTATCAGGGAAAAGCTAAGTACAAAAAACAGCTGCAACACTTTCAACCCAATATTTTCATTTAAAAACACAATATGCCCAAAGTAATGTTGTTTGTGTGAAAAGGCTGATTTAAAAAACATCCTGAAATGGCAGAAAATGAAGCTGAAAAACACTTTTCATTCAGAAATATCAAGAAAAAAGTTAAATTTCAAACTTGATACAAATCAAAGTGCCTCGAAACGCCCAGAAGATGGAACATATTGCTTTCAGAAAAAGCAACAATAAAGAAGCAAAATCATTCACCTCAATTCAGGAATAGAAAGTTTCTGAAGTATTTTGCAGGACAGGAAAACAATTTCACTCAGAGGTTCCTGGGGGAAGCCAGAAGAAAACTGGATATTCAATTTATAAAAGCAAGAACGGAACACATTGCAATGTTACCTTTGGCTATGAAAGATGGGAATGAAAATAAGCCCAGGTTCAGAACAGCAGCACTCAAACCTGCTCCCACTTTTTATGAGGGACATGTAAAGTGCCTCATTAAGTCTCTCCTGCCATTCCAAGCCTTTTGCTGCTGGGGGTCAATAACAGTGAAATGTCAACACACCCAAGTGAAAGTGTGAGACAAGAAACAGTGCCTCCTGTTCCACCAACATTTATATTTTCCTTTTGAGAAGACCAAAAAGGTCTTTGTTTGCCTGTACAAATCACAGAATGGTTGGGTTGGAAGGGACCTCAAAGCCCATCCAGTGCCACCCCTGCCCTGGGCAGGGACACCTTCCACTGTCCCAGGGTGCTCCAGCCTGGCCTGGGCCACGTCCAGGAGCGGGGCAGCCACAGCTTCTCTGGGCAGCCTTGGCTCCCCAGCACAGTTAATAATCCGTCTAAAAAACACAGTTTAGGCTGCATCTGTACCAAAATAGTGAGACAGAAATGAAGGGCTTCATTTTAAGGAGCGAAGTGATATCACAGCAAATATCCACACGGGCAAAGACTGAAGAGGGAGTTACCACTGGTATTTTGGGAAAGGGAACTGCTAAATGACTGAGGGTGGAGAAGGACTATAAAAAGCAAAAGAAAGATTGTGCAAGAAGCCCAGCACTTTTTCCCTGGGGAGTTTAAAACAAATATTTTAATTCCACTCTATTTTGAAAGTCTCTTAAAATAACGTGAGACTGGATATTTTTATGGTGGAAGCGCCGGCACATCTTGCTAATCCAAGTTATTTGTGTGCAGACAGAAAGCCAACTTTGTGTAGTATGAATTTGGTAAAATCCTTTAAGCTCTGCTTTATTTATCTTATTGTGCACTCCCTAAGTAAGGTCCAGGAAATGTTGTCCACTCTGGTTTGCTCCCAGCATTATTCCTGCCTTTCAGCCTGGTGGTTCAGTCACAGTGGCACAAAGATCTACCATCTACATCTCACGCAAGATTTTATTGCACCCCTATGACTTTCCCACCTATTTAAATTTCTGTTTCATATAAATTATCTTTTTGACTGCTTGGCTTTGTAACTCCTTCCCTTTGTCCTTGTTCTGTGGTATCTTAAATCAATATGCGAGTACCGACGTACCCAAAGTTCATCTCCAAACAGATGAGAGCCTGAAAAGTTCTTTGCTGCTGCACAGATTTATCATGTACAAGTAGCACATTTGGCATTACAAAAGAGATCATATAGATGGTGAAAAATGGTAATGAAATACAGCTCGGAAATTTTATAAAGTAACCTTGTTTTACCAGGGGAAAATAGAGGCAAAAAATTTAAATTTCCACAGAGGGAGGGAAAAAAAAAAAAAAGTGAACCGAATGACCACTGCAATTCCTGAAAAGTTATGCAGAGAAAAGCAGGATGTGACTGGAACACATAATACATACCAGGAGCAGAACAGAAGGATTAAACTATGTTTCTTCCCCAAAAGGTTGTCCAGCCCTGGCCCAGCTGCCCAGGGCAGGGGTGGAGTCCCCGTCCCTGGGAGGATTTAAAAGCCATGTGGATGTGGCACCTGGGGACAGGGTCAGTGGTGGCCTTGGCAGTGCTGGGGAGTGGTTGGACTTGATGGTCTCAGAGGGCTTTTCCAACTTCAATGCTTCTGTGCCTCTGTTGCCAGTATTGTCACTGAGATGGCTTCAGTAACGTGCAGTGCTGAGGACGATCAAAGCAGAACCTGTTGAGTGCTACCTCCACTGCCCTGAGGGACACGAGGTCCCTGCTCTGCTCCTGAAGGCCCCAGCAGCTCCCCAGGGTGGAGACTGTCCCCCAGAGCCAACCCTTGCCGTGGGACACGCTGGACCTCCCCTCCTGCAATCGAGCCAGGTGGGTTTGTATCCTCCCTCTCTGACTCCACGACCACGAGGTCCCTTAAAATCCCTGCTGCTCCTGCTGCCAGCTCCCTTTGGGCAGCATCACTGGGACTCCCAGTGCTGTAAATGAGCTGGGATGTGGATCCCAAAGCAAATGCTGGTCCCTCTGCAGGGAGAGCAGTGGTGACACTGGTGTAGGACCCACCTGGGGTGGGGAAGGGGCCACCAGTCCCCGCGAGCCGTGGGCGTTGGTGGCTCCTCGGAGGATGCTCCACTTTCCTCTGCTGTGGGAGCAGGAGGGGATGCTACAGGCTGGAATTATTCTGCTGCTGGTCTGGGAGATGCTTCAGCATTTGCAGGATAAGCACATTGAACACAGCAAAAGGCTCCCTTTGTGCAGGAGACCTTAATGTGGCAATATTTTGTTTGTGCTCTTTGATGTTCAGCTTGCAGCTGTTTTCTGGGAGCTTTAAGGGACAAGCTCTTTAGATAATTTTATGATTCCTTTGTTTGTTTGCCAGAAGATCCATCCTGTGACATAAGGAAAAAACAATTGAATTTCTTATCTTTTTTTCTCCTGGTTAATATGAAGAGATTACTACCATTTACAGAAAAAAACCCAAACAAACAAACAAACAAACAAAAAAAACACCATTCAAGTCAGTTCATAACTCCATCAAGTGGAGTTGATTTTTAGATGTGAATGAAGGTTCAGAGGGACCGACACTTCAGGAATCTAACAAACTTGTACTTTATGAGCACAACATATTCAGCACTAGGATTAGAATATTGAATAAAACATCCTTAAAAGGCCAAAGCCTTGTGAAAACATTGCAGTTTGCACAGCTCTCAGGTAACTTTGGAGGCAAATGACTGTGCTGTGTTTGTCTATTCCAATCTTAACAACTGAAACAAAGAACAATTTAAAAGAAATTTCAGGAAAAATGTCCCATTTGCCCACACATGACTTGAATTCCATGAATGAACGTGTCTCTTACAGCAGGCACAGAGCCTTACACAGCCTTACATAAATGCCCTACATCATGCAAGTAGTCACTTTCTGATCTTCAAAATCCAACAGAATTATTTATAGCTTTGCATGAAATATTCATGCAAAAGTGTCCATTCCCTGAAATTTCTGCTAAAGAGTAATTTAACTTGGTTTTTTGCATCCCTTGCTATCATAATAATTTAGGTCAGGCAAGAACCAACAATATCATTTGCCTAAAAAGCCCTTGTGATAAGTGTTACAAAGTCCTTAGATTTGTAGTAGGTGTTTTGTACAAAGCACAGTGAACAAGAGGCCCAATCCAAGCCACTAAAGTAAATTTTTAGCCAAGTATTTCCCTTTATTTTAGCCTGGATGGAGCCCTAAAAGCTCTCTTTTAATTACAGCAGCTAATTCACCCCATACCCAGTGCCACTGTTACATGACATCAGATCATGCAGCAGCAAATATGCTTTTCCTGGGGCCAGGGATAAATCAAATCAGTGCTGCCATAGCCCCACCCAGGGCCTGCAGCACTCACAGAAATGTCCTTTTGGTTTAAAACTGAAAATAATGAATCCAAATGCACAGGAGCAACATGGTTTGTGCTTTTGGGCTGAATGCACCCAATGCTGTGAGTGAAAATTAGTGGTGTAACCTCAAGGGTTGCTGAACATGGGCCAAGCAAAGTCATCTTTATGGTGACATATTTTACACTAAAATTGATTCAATTTCCTGGATAAATAAATATTCCTTTTCCCCAATCTTATATATTTTATAGAGCTTTTTTTAGTAATATGATCATCTTTGCCTCCATATAATAAATACGCAAAAGACCCAAAGCAACAGATGGTGGGGAACCTTCAAGTCCAGCACAATAATTATATGTGTGTGTATATGTAAGCTGCATATACATATATATATATTCATGTATGTCTTACAAGGAATTATTTTCTCCACAAGGTTTTGAAGTGCCATTTTCACTTAAAGGAGTTGAGATTTTATGGCCAGCAGATGTCATAAAAACATCTACATTCCCACGAGCAGGAGCTGCAGCTGTTCAGGAGCTGCTTCCATCTCTCCCTTCACACAAACTCTGCTTCTCAACTGCTTTCTTTGTGGGCAAGGAAAACTCTGGAGTTAATGGAATGTCACTCAAGCTGGTGAGGTGTCTGGGAAAGAAACAAGGAGATGGAAATGTCTTAAAATCTGAAGTTTTCCACCACTCAGCTGTCCCCAAAAAGCCTGGCTGAGCTGGGGGTGACAGCAGGAGCAGGAGCCTGATCCTGCTCTGATGGGATTTTTCCTGGCAGAGCTCTGTGCCAGTTTTCCTCCAGCTGATGATGCCCTGGAGGTCAGACCATGTGTCAGTCTGATCCCACCAAACCCTGGGCAGCTGCACAGGCCCCCCCTGACACCCCCTCCTCGCCCTGCCCTGGGCCACCCTCAGCTTGTCCTGTGGCTCCTCCTCGGTCTGACACCACCGAGCTTCATCCTCAGCACTTCCACCCTCATCCCACCCTTCCCACCCCCCACTGGTGATTATTTTGGCAGAAACACTCTGACATCCCCCAGCCCAGCCACGGCAAAAAGCCTCGTAACCAATTCCTGCTCCTCCCCTTGGATTAGATTTGTGCAAGAAAAACAGTGGAGTGCAACTATTTTTGTATTTCAGTTTACAAAGACCATGAGTTTGTAAAAAAATAATCTAAAAAAACCCCAGCCAACCCTATAAATCAACAAATAATATTAAAACCTACCTATTTTAAAATACTTTTCATAGGATAAATTTATGTATCTAAAGAACATCTCCATCTAGAAAAAGACATGACAAATGTAAGTATTACATAGCAACTATTTGGACAGCCATACAGAAACAGAACTTTTCTCAATAGTGTTGGCCATTAATCTAAAATGCCAAACTTTCCAATCAAATTAAAACACATCTCTGAATATTATAATACTCATTAATTCTCCAAAATTACCCCAGCACAGGGGTTCCAGGGCACATCCCTCCTGTTCCTGCTCTCTTTTTGCTCCTGTTGATTTTACCTTTTTGCATATTTTATATGTATTTATAATTAAAAAGCAACCTTTGCTACACAGGAAGCCCTGAAAAGTCTTGTATATTGTGTCCTACACAGGATATCATATCCTCATGGATAAATCACAGGAACTTTTCCCTTCACCTTGTGAAAACCATTTGCACACGATGAAAAGGGAACCAGAACAACGCACCCGAATGTCAAGTACTGGAACAAGAAGAATCCAAAATTACCCGTTTCTGCATCAGGTTGTCGTTACCCTTTTAAATAATGCATCTCCCAAAAAATTCCTGAGGATAATTAAAAGGAAGAGATGCTCTTAGGAAGCAGGTGTTTCTCCCATTGCTACCAAATAATTTAGGATGGCACGTAATATTTTGACAGCGTGTGTGTGAGAGTGTCTGTCAGGCAGAAATTCTCCTCCAAGACAAAGGCTCTGTGAGATGCACAATATGGAACGACATCAAAGGCTCTGAACCCCGAGGAGGTCGAGCTGAGACTAAAAAAGTGACACTAAGCATCATATCTCAAAGATTTTCTTGGTTATTTAACAAAATGGGGGAAATTAGGCATAATTTTCACTTCTGGCTTCTCAGCCCCAACAAAACAAACCCAAGGGAAATACTTGGGAGCTGAAATTGTTTGATTAATAAGCCATTGGGATGTGGCTTTTGACTGATCTTCCCAGAAGCTGTAGGCTCCACATATTTGGAGGAAGGAGGACTGTGTAACACCACTGAAACCCTCATCCCCTTCCCACAGTGTTCTGTGCTGGAGCTGGGATGAACTTTAAATTTCAGATAACAAGTGCAGAACTAGAGAACTCAGGTAATAAGTGTTTCTGCAGAGGTGAGCCAAAAGTTAAAGGAAAACTTCACATCAGCTGGGACTTACCAGGGGCAGACCTGCAGTGTGAGTGTCTTCACCAGCTCCAGATGACACTAGGGCATAAATGGCATTTGGAACAGGGTCCCCAGGCACTGAGAGCTCCTCGTGCTGGAGGTGGGGAAACATCCCACCCCGAGCTCATGGCAGGGAACTGTCCTCACAACTCTTCCCTCCTCCAGGTGGGCTAAAGCCTGGCTGCCATTAACATTCAGGTGAAGTGAATGATGTTTGCTCTTTTGAGTAAAGCAAGTGTTCTGTGTCCCCATCCCAGAAGGACAGACCCTGCTCAGACCCTGCTGCTCCTGTGGTGGCTCCTGACACCTCACTGCTCCCTCCATTGCCACCTCCTGTCTTACCAAACCCACATCAGAGACCTTCTCCTCCTCCTTCAGGGAGCTGCTTTAGAAACCCTGTCCCAGTTTGACCTGTAACAATCCCCTCAATACTGGCCATAAATCTGGGGCAGTTGCTGGGAATGTGTTCCCATGAGGAGGGAAAGGAGGGTTTCCATATGGGCTCTCTATCCTTCAGGAGAATGTGGCTGAATATTTAAATAGAAAATAACTACCATTTAACCCAGCACTCCTCTGATTCTCTTCTTTCCATCCCCTTTCATAAATCATGTTTAAACCCTGTAGCCCAAAAGATCTCCCTCCAACTACATGTAAATTCACATTCCTATGAATTTTTATACTAATTTGGAACTGTATTTTCTGCACAACATCTACAGCTCCACCATGCCACTTAATCCTCTCCTATTTTAGTGAAAGCACAAATCAGGAGTGAGATTTGCTGGGTTCTAAAAGGACAGATCAAAACTCAAAGGTAATATTTCTCTACCTTTGAGAGAAGAAAGGAAGGAAAACAATTCAGTGTGACAAAACCTGCTGTAAGTCAGCAATTATTCATTAGAAGAAACTTCATTGTAACATAAATATGTTAAAATTTTTCTAGATATGAAACACTTTCCAGTTCTTCATTTATCATCTTTTTTGCATGAGAATTGATTGTCTTTACATTCTACAAGCCCATCTGTTCAAACAAAAATTACCATTAAATAAAGCACCAGCATTCAGAAATTCAGTGTTAGTAGCAATATTATGAATGCAAGAAAGCTGTGCCTGCATTTCCAGTTCTCCATGTTTCCCTCAGAGGACTCTTACATTTACTATGCATCCAGATTCTGCTTTAAAAAAAATAAAAATGGTATTTACTTCTTGACAAAGCGGAGGGAAGGAATTGTTTCTTCCAGCAGCTCAAGTGTTAAAAACAAAGTCAGAGAATTATAATCTCAAGAGGCATAGTTAGAAGAAACAAGGAAATGCTTTTGCATAACACAACAGCTTTTCCTTTCCAAGTTCCCCTCCCCAGCCCCTTTATTTTACTGGATTCTTTGCAGTGGGAGGGAAAGATCCCACTTTATATTTTCCTGCAGTAGCAGAGATTGGAGCTGTAACCTTGACCCAGCAAAGCAGAACAAACTGAAGAAAAATCTTTGGATTTTTGCTCAAAATAGAACCTGAAACACCTCAGGTGGAGGGTTCTGCATGGCAATGGTGGGGAGTGGAGCAGCACTACCAGAGCTAAGGCTGCTTTCCAGGGAAAAACCCAAAAATCAACTTCCCTGGCCTGAGCAGGAATTAAAATGTGGAATCTGAATCTCCACAGAAAAGTATCATCATGCTCAAAAACTCCTCCAGCTCCAGCACTGGATATAAATTATAATTTCAGTAATTTATAAAAATAGAAGAGCAGAAATGAGGCTTAAGAGAATAAAAGAAAAAAGACACAGACCAAGTTCATGGCAGTAGAGGCAAGAGAGCTGAGAGCAGCAGGAAAGCAAACGGTGCATGGGATAAAAACCAAATTATGGACAAGTAACTAAAGGCAGTTTGGATGGCCAGGCTGGATGGGGCTGGGAGCAACCTGGGCTAGTGGAAGGGGACTGGAATGAAATGGTCTTTAGGGTCCCTCCCAACCCATTCTGTGGTTCTGTGACACCCAGGATAGGTCATGCCATGATATTCTCCTGGATCACTGGGGCAGCCAAGCACAGGGGAAGTGAAGGGCCGGGCAATGCTGTGCCAGGAAATCCTGAACAAAGGGCTCCAAAGTCCTGGCATTGCAGCACATGGCACATCTGCCCATGCCCCAGAGTAAACACATCTCTGCTCTACACTGAGCTACCACTGCAAGCCCCAGAGAAGACTCAGCTTTCCTTATTCCTGGAGCTGCTGGACCAAGCAGCACAAACAGTCTGTGCTCCCTTCCCAACCCTCTGTAATGACCACCAGGAAAAGGGCCAATGACACCCCAAGGAAATAACAGCCAGGAGCTGATGTTGAAAATAAGAGGAGAATGTGTTGTTTACAAGCACATGAAAAGGAGCTTCTTTGCCAAGGCTTGTTGCAAAAACAATTACTGCAGAAATTCAGCTCCAATTCCCTCGCAATCCACGCTGACCTTTGCCACCACCTCTTGCATACAGGGATGGCATCTGGATTGAAGTGGCCCTGCTTGTTAGAGCAGCAGTCCCTCCAGGTTAAAACCTCTATTTAAACTCCACTTCCCAGTGCCCTGGTGTGAGTGACTGGCCTTTGGAAACTTCACATTGATCTCAGTTGAATTACAAGGCAAATTATTAAGCCGGAGTTATGAGCCCTGTTATTATGCTGGAAGAAAAGTGGTGCCTGCAGCAACTCATGTGAAGGGATCCAGCACTGCCAGGGACAGAAAAATAAACACAGACCCCAATACAATTCCCCTGAGAGAACAACTACTGTACCATTATATTGGGCATTGTAAACAGTGGAGGAAGCTTTGCACTTCGTCATTCGCCTTCTCAAGCACTCCTAAAATTTCCCAATCATCAGCTTGGCTTTTCCCCTCCTTCTCCACTTATAAAAGATAAAATCAACAGAATCAAGAACCAAAAAAGCTCAATGTGGGTGAAAACAACAATAAACCCCTTGTTCTCTCTTAGCAACCCAAGCAGACAGTGCACGGTGCTGATCCGTCTCCTCCAGGACACGTGTGCCAGTGCAGTTCCTAAAGATTCAAGAAAAGGTGATGAGTCAGTTCCTGTATCTTGATCAAATTCATCTGGAACTGCAACAACAGCAAAATGCAGTTTTATCTCCAAGAGTGGGAGAGAAATAGAGGGCACAGATTAGACACAAAGGACAGAAACAGCATATTCCAAAATCCAAGATTCTCATTAAGCCACAAGGAAAGAAAACCAGTGACAAATGTGCTCTGCTGTGAAGTAGATAATGGAAAAGGTAAAGAAAATGTACATTATGCACAGGACATTATAATACTTTACAGCTCAAAATTTGCACTGTTTCAGTACAAAAAAAGGACAATTCCTAGTGAATGTCTGAGCACTGCCTCATCCCCACGGCACCAGGAGCACGTTCTCTGCACTCAGAGACTTCAAGCTGTATAAAATACAATGGGAATGGAAAAGAAAAGTGGATTAGACCGTGAAATATAAGGATGACACTATTAAAGAATATTATAGTACTTCACAGTGTAAAAAGAATAAAATGTGGAATCACTGGGTTGTGAAAGTTCTTCATTGCTCAGATAAAGCCGGAGTGTGGCATTACCTGACGGAGGGGAAGGGAAGCTCTTCCCAAGCAGGCACTGATCTTGCTTCAATAGTTTTTCTAATTTGTTCAATTCCTTAGAATATACTGGGAAGCTGAAAACCTCTAACTGAAATTTATAGAGGCAGAGGAGAGGCTCAGTGAGGTGAAACTGGCCGTGGGTGGTCCCCCAGCCAGCCTGGGCATCACCAGCCAGGGACCCCCCTGCACCCATGGGGACACATGGGAACTGTGGAACAGCTGCTTCCTCCAGAACTTTGGATAAGAGGAGAGGGACCTCTGGCCACAGTACCCAGTGAGCATCCCAACCCCTGAGCAAGAGTCAGATCTTGTCTCACAGAATGGGAAGTAGATGCACTGGGCTGAACAAGAAGGGGATGAATTGCAATACACCACATACGACAGAAACTGGCTCTGTGAATCCCGCAAAATATTCACAAAATACCCTTGTCCAAAAGAAACCACAATCACAGCAATGTTTTAAGATGTTCAAGGCCCTGGGAGTCACCTTGAATTAGCCAGTCAGAAAATAAAAGCCTTGTTTTGGCCTGAAGCATTTTAAAGTGACTGTATTTGATCTTGGGAGATTTTTTTTTTTCCTCTCAGTGTTCATCCTTCCTTTTTTAAAGGCACCTCAAAAGACTGGTTTCTGAGAAGATATAAATATTTTTTCTTATCCACATGAGTGTTTTACTGTGGTGAAAGGAATGGAGAGCTGCCATAACCCATTCCAGGCTCCTGTGGGACTTCCCTGCATTGTACCTGCTGTGGATCAGGGTATAAATATCTGCCTCTGCTATGTATAAACCACTTATTTATGTAACAATTACCTTTCAACCAGCCCATGAGTAGTCCTAGAACAGCCAGGCCTCTGAAACCCCATTGGACTTCAAGTACATTCTCCAGGGCCAGAAGGAAAAAGCCTGGGCAAAAAATAAAGGTCACATATTGAAAATGAAATTTGGATTATAAACCCAACAGAAATAGATAAAAGAAGATATTAAGATACAATATATAGTAAGATATAATACATAAAATAGATAAAAGAAGATAATTTTAATAGATAAAACAATTTGCATATCCCCTCAGCTAAACTAAAAAATAGGAATTAAAAGAAATAAAATATTTCACTTTCTAACCTCTTTCAAAAATTATTTGAAGCTCCCAGCTAAAGTAAAATAAACTCTTAACAGGCAGTGAAGGGCTGGAATACTTAAAACTGAAGGGATCTAAACAAGATAAATAGGAGGCATAAGGGAATGGCACAGCAGCTCATTAGGAACGGTTCAGAGAACAATCTTATCAGTGTAAAAATGTTCCCCCTCCATTTTAAGAAAGCATTCATTTAATAGCAAAATTAATGCAGAGCCTTGACTAAATTAAGCCTGGAGCCTTTCAGCAGGGATAGAACAAACTTGTTGCATGTTTGATTTCCAATTTATGCCCCAGACAGGTCTGGAAATAACAGAACTTTGATTCATGTTAAAAGTACTCTCGGTATCTCCCTGTTGGAGCCACCTGTGCCTGGTGCAGCTCCCGGCCCTGGGCCCGAACCTTGGGCTCCCTCCTGCCTGGGATTTGTGCCAACCCCCTGCCCAGTGCCACTGGGGTGGCTGCAGGGTGAGCTCCTGCCCATCCCAGCTCCTGCCCATCCCGGCTCCTGCCCATCCCGGCTCCTGCCCATCCCGGCTCCTGCCCATCCCGGCTCCTGCCCATCCCAGCTGCTGCCCATCCCAGCTGCTGCCCATCCCGGCTCCTGCCCATCCCGGCTCCCTGGGCAGCAGACAGGGATGACAGATCCCTAAATCCAGCACAGTGGAGTTGGGATCCCCCAGAACAGCCCTGGCCTGGCTGTTCAGCAGCCCTGTGCTGCTGCTGGGGGGTTGCAGTGGGAGTTGTGAACATCCCAGAGAAGATGGGGAGCTGGGAATTCGGTGGAGGGAGGGGATTGTCCCTCTCTGCTCTGCACTGGGGCGGCCTCAGCTCAATATTGGGGCAGTTTGGGGGGCGGAAGGAAGGAATTGCGCCACTGGAGAGTGTCCAAAGGAGGGAAGGAGGATGGGGAAGGGCCTTGATTGGAAGCTGTGTGAGGACACTGAGGGAACTTAGTGTGTTCAGCTGCAGAAGAGGAGACTGAGGGCAGAGCTCAGTGCAGTTCCAACTCCCTGGGCAGGGGCAGAGCAGGGGCAGGACTGAGCTCTGCTCTGGGGGGACCAGGGACAGCACCCAGGGAAGGGCTGGAGCTGTGTCAGGGCAGGAGCAGGTTGGGTCTCAGGACAAGGTTCTTCCCCCAGAGGGTGGTTGGCACTGCCCAGGCTCCCCAGGGCAGTGGGCACAGCCCCAAGGCTGCCAGAGCTCCAGGAGGGTTTGGATGATCCTCTGGGGCAGAGGGGATGACTCTTGGGGCTGAGCCTGTGCAGGGCTGAGGGTTGGACTGGATGGTCCTCATGGGTCCCTTCCAGCTCAGCACATTCTGGGATTCTGTGCTCTTTCTTGGTATTGTCACCATTTTCTACCAGAAAGGCAACACAGTGGAGCTTTTGGGGTGTCCTGTGCAGGGCCAGGACTCAGACTCAGTGACCCCCCTTCCAGCTCAGAATATTCTATGAAAGGCCTTGATTGGCTTTGTTTACTTGGAGTAAAAAGTGGAATTTTACAGTATGTCATTTTTGGACACTAAAGCATTTTTTAGCAATCTACCATCTTTTTTTTTTTTTTTTTAACTGAAATACCTGCACCCACTTTAAATTGAAAACTCAAACATTTCATTTTCTTTTTTAAACATGGGCTTTTGCAGGAGTGATGGGAGAGATTCCAAGGGGTTTTTGAGTTGGGTTTTCATTTAGATAAGCTGCCCATGGCCCAAGAGGTGATTGAAGCTTATCCCCATCATCACCTCAGCTCCACAGCCAGGGCTGGGACATCTCATAAAGAGAAACAGCAAGTCTAAATCTTGTATTCCCAGGGCATGGGAAGCAGGGAAAATTATCTGCCATGTCAGAACCTTCAAACACCCAGTAATTCCATAACCATTAAGTTCCTCAGAGCATTTATCATAATAGATATTGTGGCATTTCATCTCGAAAACCCAGGAGGAAAGCAAAGCAGGCTGCACAGAATCCTAAGGAATAACAAACTCAAAAAATAAACATATTATTCTCTCCTGAAAGTTGTTAATCCCATTTTAATCCAAAATTGCTTTAACATTAATATTTCCCCAATCTCCTTCTTTCAGTCAAAGCTGCTACAATTGACAAACATAACAGAATTTGATCCAGAATTAATTAAAGAAGAAGTGATATGAAACAGTGTAACTCAATCACTGCACTTTATGAACAACCCATAAAGGAGCCAAAACCTTTAGTTCTCTGTGTGTTAGCATAAAAAGAAGAATGATACATTTATTACACTAATTCTCTGAATTACTTGAGGAACTTACCCAGCTCTCAAACAATATTTAACCCATGGTTTGCAAGGACAGAGCACCATAAAGGGCTAAAAGAAGAAGAAGAAAAAGAAAGCCCCCTGAAGGACTCCAGTTTCTTCTTTCTTTATAGCTAATGGATGCTCTTAGAGGGCTTTACCAATCACAACAATTCTGTCAATCTGTTCCAAGACTTTTTTTCCATTGTCAGAGAAATCTGTTGTTGTGAGTGTTAATAACTGAGAAATTAAAATATCTAACCTTGTCAGGATTCAATGAGTTTGCCAGCAATCACATCTGCTCCTTCCTTGTTAGTCCTCAGGTACATCCTACTCCCTCTGGATCTGTGTGACCTGACACCCAAATTTTCCAGGAGAAAGGAGTTTGAGTGACAGGGCAGATAAATGGGGTGGGAGCACAGCACAGCATCCAAGGGGGTCCCACCGGTGCCTATTTGCAATTTAAACAGCTCCAATCTGCTAAAAGTGCTCAAGGTAAGGCAAGTCCAGCAGGGTCTGGCCAGGTGGGTGAACAACCTGCCTAATGAAAAGATAATTAGCAATATTCATTTCCTAGGGCATGCAAACCATAGGCATAAACAGTTCCAGGTGTCCCCATATTTCCAATTTCTTTGGGCATGACTGGTTCAAAAAGGACCTAAAGAGACAGAGTAAAATTTTGTTGCAGTCAGAAAAAAGTCTGAGGTTGATGGCTGGATGTACCCAGTGAGACTGAAATAAACCACTGAAGGCTTTGCCCAGCCCACCGTGACACCAATCAAAGCCCAGCTCTGAATGACAATTTATTGTCAATTAACAATTATTATTGTTATTTTAATATGAAATAAACGAATTTTCTTATTTGTGGGGATTTATTGCTAATGTCTCACCTCAGGAACCGTAGGTTTTCTGGGAGTTAAATTAGGGTTGTGCTTTGATTGTCATTAGTTCTGGATAGCCCAGACTTCTGTAACATCGTTTTTATCCATCCAAAAATGCCCAGAATTCTTCTTAGCCACAACTCACAGGAGAGTTGGCACTTGCAAAGCTGATGCAGAATATCCCTAATCACAGGATTAACAGTGGGCACCTAATCAGCAGCAGGAATATCAATGCAGTGAGGGGGAATCCAGCTGTGTCCATTCAGGAATCATTTAAATAAAAATTGTACAGATTTTACTTAAAGAGCCATTAACAGCACTACAGAGCTGAGATGGAAACTGTTCCATTTCCAGGCACATCGTGTTCAATGGGCAAAATTAGCTGGGAAAATAGCAAGGATTCAGGAACAGTCCAAGCACCTGCAATGTGAACAGCTCGTGAAAATCAATTATTCTATAACCACTGATTAATAACCTAGTTCAACCTTTGGGATAACTTCAGTCTAAAAACTCAGGAAACCACTGAGAAAAAAACATGAGGAAAGAGTTATCTTCAAACCCAAATTTATCTAAATATTTGAAATTGAGAACTCTGGTGAGTAGGTCTTGGACACCTGGAACTTCAGTCTTACAGCCCTGATTCTAATTACACTGGGAAATTATATTAATCCTCATCAAATGGAAAACTTCCTCTTTCTCTGAGCAGTGCTCAAAGGAGGAAGGCAAAAATAAATATGCAGTGTCCTGGTTGGAAAGAAACTGGTGAGGCAGACAATAAACACATAATAAATCCCAAAGCTGTTTGACAAGCTGGAAGAAAGTAAGTTAATGTTCTGTAAAAGGTACACATTTATTCCTGGATTATCATCAGTCTTCTGGATCATGGCACAAAGATTATGGAGAACAAACAGATGTAATTTGGGGAGGCAGCTTGTGTTTCACACTGTGGTTTATCCTGCTCCTTGTTTTTTGGCTGGATACCAAAGGACAGCTGGGGAATCTGTGCAGCTGAGGGAGGTGAAGATTCATGAGTGACCATAGAATATTGCCATTTCCTTTAAAAACCATGGAAATTCTGAGGAATTGGAGGAAATTAAATTTCCTGAATGTCATTTGATTTTTCTGTTTGCATGTAAAAATACCTCCTGCTGAAGCCTTTCTTAAACAAAGATAAATTTAGAAATATTTGACACAGCTCATGCTGATTTCTGTGGCCATTTTGTTAGAAATCCTTTGTTATTGTTGTTTTAATATGAAACAAAGATATTTTCTTGTTTATGAGGGTTTATTGTTTATTTCTCACTCAGGAAATCTTAGGATTTCTGGCAGTTAAACTCCCAGTGCTACAGCCGAGGTCTATTTGTTTTAAAGTGTACTTTGGAGAGATCTTGGGCTTCAAACCAAACTGTACATAACAACTTTTACATAAATACCATCTTTTACCTGCTGAATCAATGAAAATCCTTCTTCAATTAGTCAGAGATGAGCTCTTTTGACCAAAAAACCCCTTCAAAATACTGCACATTTATACTTTATCTAGTGAATTTACACTCCTCCCCAGAGGAGACCTGTCCTTGCTCCTTGGCTTTGCCATTCCCTGGAAAACAAGTACATTTAGAATCATGGAATGGTTTGGGTTGGAAGGGACAGTAAAACCCATCCAGTCCCACCCCCTGCCACGGGCAGGGACACCTCCCACCAGAACCAAGGTGCTCCAACCTGGACTTTCTCAGCAGACCTGGAGCTCAGAGGTGGAGGAGGAGGTTGGGGACAGTGAGGACTCACTGCTGCTTTCTCCATGTGTCTGGTTTCATCTCCAAACAGGCTCTGGAGGAGACTTCTGCACTTCCCATTGCATGTGAGGAATCTGCTTCACCTGGCTGATTTCTGGAAGTGCAGCTGGGAGAGGAGGCAGGAAGTTTCCCAGGAAAACAGAGTGGTGATAATTCAAACAAGGTGATAATTAAAAGAAATCTGCCCCAGAATCTTTTTGCATGAGTGCAGGACCATGTGGACCACTGTGAATTCATTACCTTAATTCACAATTACTGACCTTTTGTAAGCCTCTTGTGGTGCTGGTTGTTGCCCTGCTACTCTTGAGTTCTGTAGGGTCACCAACAGTTTATGGAAGTAGCTCCTGTAGGCACAATATAATATTTAGAATTCCTGCTGAACAGGTGGCCTTCAGGTGGGAGTCAGCTGGGAAGAAAACACTGGTTTTACCCAAAAGTTACAAGGGAACTCCACCTCTTTTCACAGCCAGTGGGGCTGATTTCTTACTATCCAGCTCTAACATTTCTCCCTCATGGACGGTCTCTCTGCTCAGTTAAATCCCAGCAATCACATTTTCTCCTCTGATGCATTTTTCTGGTTTTATATTCTGGTGCAAGTCATTACTTTAAAACCACTCATTTGAAAAGTTTCAGGTCTGGTTACATCATAAATAGTTGATGGGAGGTGACATTTTAATGCCATCATTTACCATTTATGCCCATTGCAGTGACATGTCTCTGTCTATTTTTTTGCAAGATGGGCAGTTACCAGGGAAAAAAAGCTGCAAATGCAGGGCAAACTGACATGAGAGGGCAAAGAAATTCCTGCATTCATTACTCTTAATTAAACATGACACAAATTAGAGGCAGAGCTCCAGTTACTGCACCTCCTGGGCTAAGTCAGGGAGCTAAACCTTTGCCTGCAATCCCAAAGTTCCAAAGAAATACATAAATTTAAACAAAATATGACAATGTTTTCACCAGGAGGAGTCAGCTGCCTTTATATGGAGAAAGAAATGCTTTTATTTCTCCTGCTCTCCCCTGGCCCTTGCAGCCAGCTTTCCCTCAGAGTGCTCCTCTATGGAATGACTGAACCGGGAAAATAATTTAAACTTTTTTTGCCCAGCTTACTCCTGCCCCTCTTTGAAAATGGCATCCCTTAAAACAAAGCCTTTCAGCAAAACCTCAGAGCAAGAGACAGGGGGAGGCTGGTTCTAAATCTTTTTTGAAAGGCAGAGATTTTGAAGTATTGATTTTTGATCGCTTTGTCCTTCATCCCAGGCTTTTTGTCACGGACATCAAACAGGATGACTGTGCCTTCTGCTCCTGTTAACTGGAATCTGGGCAAATTCCTGTCATCTTCTGAAACCTGCAGAATGAGAAGGAAAATCAGAATAAAAATTTACCCCTGAATCTTCTGTCCTGAAAATGTTAATTTTGTTACACACAGCTGAGCATTAGTGAGAGTTGCAAGAGTTAATATGAGAGGATTCTTAATGTGTTACAGTACAGAGAATTGCTTCAACATGTTAAATCATCAGAAAATACAAGTTAAGCAATATTTCTTTCAATGGGTATTTCATGAAGAGAAAATGTCCAAAATAAAATAAATTTTGAACTATTTTCACTGCATATATCTTTTTTTCCCTTCCATGAATAGAAAGAATTCAGACCTGAACATAAACTTTCTTAGTCACACTTTGGTTCTATATGTGTATTTTTAAAACCAGGTTGGATGAAAATTAATGATAATGAACTTGAAATTTAAGCCCTTTCTTGTGAACAATAGAAATTACCTTATAAAAGTAATTATAAAGGAAAGATGTTTCTAATTTATGACTGGGAAACTGAGAAGTAAAGCCTTTCTTGTTGTTCACTGCAAGCAGTGTGGGGAGTGGTGACAGTGCCCACAGCACCTGTGGGTCTCCAGATCCATTCCATGTCCTACAGGCTTTGAGTCTGTCAGGTTTGGGTTTTGTAGCATGAACATTTTCCAAAATAATTCAAAATCTGTGCAAGTACCTGCAATGAGAACCACCCTGAGCCTACCAAGCACACACCCATCCCTTTCCCCCCCGGCCCCACACAAAGGAACATCTGCAATTCTGCTCCATCCCTTTCACACCTGCAGCAATGTGTGAAAGGAAAAGGCACAAAGGAGGTTGCAAAAAGCTCAATAATCTGCACCTTTTGATTGTATAGAACCGTGGAATAGTTTGGGTTGGAAGGCAGCTTAAGGCCCATCCATTGCCACCCCCTGCCATGGGCAGGGACACCTTCCACCAGCACAGGTTGCTCCAAGCCCTGTCCAACCTGGCCTTGGACACTTCCAGGGATGGAGGTGCTGTCAGCTGCCATTTCCTTTCTGCTGCAGGGATTTAGTTCTGCTTATAAAAGGTCTCTCTTGTTCCAAGTCCAAACACAGAATGAACAAAACCACAGCAGAAAATCAGCACAGCGACCGATAGGCACCACAGCAGGGCCTGTGGCTGCCAGCACTGCCCTGCACCAGCCCATCCAAGGGATGCTGCTGGACAGGCAGCAACTGCTGGGAAAGCTGGCAGGATGCAGAGAAATACCTTGAATCCATCCCAGCTGGCACAAATGAGGGCAGTACAAAACCCCAGCTCAATGGAAGCAATGCAGGACTGGACTTGAGTGAGAGTGGAGTCGAGATTTCACCGTGGAAATAATGAAAGCCAGGTTGGGGATGCTCTGAGAGCAGTGCCCAGAGGATCCATTACTCCCCCAAACGAAGCACCAATTTGGAAGCTCACATAGCCTGAAGAAGAGCAAAGCAATTCTAGAAACTCAGTTTAAACAAGCTCAAATCTGTCCTGTGTGTAGTGCCAAGTTCTGCTTACACATTCCTGTTCTGCACAAAGGCAAATAAGAGCAAAATCTGGCCCCAAAATTGCCAACAGCTCTCTGAATACTAACTTAGGATTTTAAAATATCCAAGTATGTACAAAAGCACAGCTCAGATTTGAAAAACAACCAGAATTGGCTTTCAAACGTCTGCACTCTCTTTTCTCTCCCTCCTCCAGGCAGACCACGGGTCCTCCATATGGCCAACACTCCACCACCAGAGGAATAACTCAGTTTTACCTGTGCTGGTGCCAGGACTCCCACCCAGCCATGCCCTCTGGCACAGGTTGTGGTGTGGATCGTGGTGTCCTCCATCCAGAAGCTCCTCAGATGTCAGCAGTTTCCCTGGGAAGCAGCTCCTGGCTTCGGGAGAAGTTTGACAAACTGTGGGGTTTGCCATACCTTGGAAAAGGCTTTTTTAGAGTTATTCCAGGCTGACTAACAGAGCCAAAACACTCAGGGCCATATTTGCAGAGTGGAGTTGCCATGGAGAAGGCAGTGGCCGGCAGGTTGGAGCACTGCAGATGGTGTGAGCAGCACGGGGAGTCCCTGCCAGTCTGGCTCACGAGGCAGGGCTGGGGTGGGAATGCTGCTGGACACAGGGAGGGTGAGTCGTGGGATCACAGAAGCTCCTGAGCTGGAAGAGACCCACAAGGATCAGGAGTCCAACTCCTGGCCCTGCCCAGGACACCCCAACAATCCCACCATGACTCTGAGACCATTGTCCAAACAACATCCTGATTTCTGGAGTTAGGAGTCCATCAAACACCACCAGAATTCCTACAGCTCCCAAATCCACTCAACATTGACTGCAGTGTGATAAATAACATCAGGAGAGAACAGGAATATCCACAGAGATGTGACTCCTGAGCACCTGATATATTTAAGGTCTGGTGGCCTCTCAAACAGGCTCAGAGTGGTTGGATCACTCAGTTATTGAAGTCATTTTACTCCTGGAGACCTGGTCAATCCCACAATTTATTTTACAACCAATATATAATATTTTGCTATCCACAAGTAGCACACAGAATCCTACTAAGAACTTGGGATCACAGTAAAATATTTTACATAGACAAAATGTGTATTGTGCCCTTCACATTCTAAAATTCAGAATTTTGATGGGCCTCATTTTTCAGAGACAACTGCTTCAAAGAAAAAGTTTGGTTTACAGTCTTCTAATTTATTACTATTATTATTATTGTTGTTGTTATTTTGTACAGGTCTTATCCCTTACCATCAGCAGTTATTTTAATTAAACTTCCCAAAGACTCATTTCATGATTTTCATTAAGTTCAGTTCTTTCACTGAACCAGTGCCAGCTCATGCTTTTAAAAAATTGATGAGCACCTCTTTGAGATTTGTACACCAGGCAGCAGCCTTAGGATTGTTCAGTCCTAGCACACTGACAAAAATTCATTAGCTCATTACAGCAAGCAAAATTTCCAGGAATGTTATCATACAGGATAGTAACCTGCAAGGCAATTAACCAGCAATTAATTACCTGAAAGTATATTCTCTTGACCACTTGAGAATGGGTTGACTGCTTATTTTGAATACCAAACAAAGAATAACACTTTGAAGCAGCGTGAGGGAGCTCCAGGAAACCCTTTCAAATAGACACCAGTTCCTCGGGAAGGGCACGTGGCCCTTCCTTGAGTCAAGATAAAAATCCCTCTTCCCAGTTTTATTGAGAAGTCCAGGGTCACAGCAGTGACCATGTGCAGTGTGGTGTGCAAATAAAACACCAGCAGGTAAAGGAGCAGCCCTGCAGCACTGACTGGGCACTGGAGTGCCAGGATGTCTGTTTGCAGACAGAGCTTCTTGGAGGGAGTTATCCCAGAGATCTCAGTTTGTGTCCCTGGCTTTGCACATGGCAGTGCTTATGAATTGACTTCAGCAGCCAGATAAATTTTAAGGCCCATTTGAAAGCTCTGGAACATGTGCACAATGCACATTAACAAATATATCATATATCTTACCACTACAGCTCTTCTCTCCCTGCTTATTTTGCATTTCATTTTCTTCAGTGAATCAAGTGGAGGCAGAATGTTCAATCTCTGGAGTGAGCAAATGTCCTATGGAGTAAAATATACACTTTTAGATGAACTTGTTCTCTCTAGACTAGTTCCTCCAGAGGCAAACAAACCACAGGGAAATTCAAATTCCATTTTGGCTGGGCTGTGAAGCCCTGAGAAGGGAGCAGGAGGATTCTCCCCGACCTCCGGAGCCCACGTTTCCTGCGGCTCTGCCGGGCGGGCGAGGGGAGACATCAATTCTCTCTTCAGGCCACTTGGCAGAACTAATCTCTTTTAATCTGCTCTCTTTATGGCACCTCTCTGGGCTGACAAAACCCCGATTTATGGACTGTCAGGAAGGTCCACAAGGCCAATATCTTTCTTCAGGAGTTCACTTTCTTCAGCGAGTGGCGAGGGAGGGGATTTAGATGCAGCACTTCCCTCGCTCAGCCTGGCAGAGTTACCCCAACAGTCTTATTCTAAAGCAACGAAAAACATACAGGGACGTGGTAAAGTAATGAAAAATTAGGACACTGCTTTGTTCAAGTGATACTCCTGGCAGGGAAAATTACACCTGGAAGTGCATCTTTTTCCTAGGGAGGTGCTTGTCCACCAGGACCAGTGACCCCATGGCAGACCCAGGGACCTGTTTTACTTCATTTTCTATAAAATTAATTAGAATAATTCCCATGTGACCTCATTTAGCACCCTCCCTTAATCCAGGGAGAATGGGAGAGACACATCCCAGGTCTTTGTGGCAGTTTAACTGATTGGTCCGAGGGCTCCAACTTTATTGATTCCTCCTCTGTGTGGTCTCCAGGGAAGAACGGTGGGCTCTTTGTGGAGCAGTTACATTTAGAGGCTGAAAAGAGCCCTTGAAGATTCAGAGGATAAAAATAATTACCTTTGATGCTGAAAATCTGTTTCTTTTTTTCACCAAATCTGGCAATGCTGCACCAAAATAATTAGTTAAGGAAAATATTATTTATATAAAATTAGTACTTAAATGTCTTCAATAAGATATTCATTAGCATAATATTGTGAAGGGAAATAGGTAAATATTAACTGATTTGGCAAAACCAGATAAAACCCAACAACTATCCTGACCTGAAGGGAGCCTACCAGAAGGATGGAGAGGGAATTCTTACAAGAGCCTGGAGAGACAGGACAAGGGGGAATGGCTTCAAATGGAAGGAGAGTAGTTTTAGACTGGATATTGGGAAGAAATTCTCTCCTCTGAGGGTGGGGAGGCCCTGGCACAGGCTGCCCAGAGAAGCTGTGGCTGCCCCTGGATCCCTGGAAGTGTCCAAGGCCAGGTTGGATGGGGCTTGGAGCAACCTGGGCTGGTGGGAGGTGTCCCTGCCTGTGGCAGTGGGTGGCACTGGATGAGCTTTAAAGTCCCTTCCAACCCAAAGCACTCTGGGATTCTATGGCTTCACAGGCCATAACCGAGTTTCAACCAGACCAAGGGATTCATCCAAGGTCACACACACAGGAAGAGGCAAAAACAGCACCAATATTTTCTGGACCAATTCAGTGCTTTTAACCATGAGCTCATCTTTCCTCTCCTAATTCCCTGAACTACCCTCTCAGAGTCATGGCAGGACAGAGGCTGGAATGTAAATGCAGTTACACCATGTTTACCATCTCACCCAAAGGATTTCCTTGAATTAAGCTGAATAAAGCTGTTCACACGCACACAAACATCTGCAGGAGTGGTCCCTGAATGAGAAACGTGTTCAAACACGTATCCTGCAAGAGGAAAAGCATTTGGATCCCTCTTTTCTCCTCCATGTAAACCATAAACACAAGATAAAAGCACTGCAAACCTCGGTGGGGCTCGGAGGCGAAAACGATCTGTTTTGCTCTGCCGGTTTGAAAATGGTTTTCTTGATGAAACTCCTGAGTCCGCTGGAGACTGAGACACAGATGGATGAGCTGAGCATATGATAAACCTGCTGCATGAGTTTGTAGTTAATTGCCCATCATCTTTTTTGTCTCACCATAAAAAATTTCACGCCCACCTTGCCCAGCAAAGGTAACCCGGGTGTCATAAACCATTTGTCTCCTCGCTGCATTATCCGATTGCTCTTGCTGCTGAGTGCTGTGGAGACAGGACAAATTTGCTGAGCCTTTTTACAGATGAAGCACACTGCATCTTTTATCAAATGATCTCCATCCTCTAATGAGAAGAAACACCTTCCAGAGCCATTTGCATAGTAATATCTTTATTTCTAAACCAATAAGCAGGCTGTGACTCTCCGAGCCGTTAGTCAGCACAGAGCCACTGCATTTACATGAGCCAAGTGTGGAGAGAAGCCAAGAAACCACATCCTCCCCCCATGGACATGGAGGGGACTTGGGTCTGAGCAGGAGGGGCTGAGGGTCCAGTTCAAGAACCATTACATGGGTGGGGAACCCATAAGAGAAACATCATTGGAGTCCTGTGCAGGGTCAGGAGTTGGATTTGATGACCCCTGTGGGTCCCTTTCAACTCAGGATATTCATGGAATCACAGAATGGTTTGGGTTGGGAGGGACCTTAAAGTTCATCCAGTGCCACCCCTGCCATGGGCAGGGACAACTTCCACCAGCCCAGGTTGCTCCAAGCCCCATCCAACCTGGCCTTGGACACTTCCAGGGATCCAGGGGCAGCCACAGCTTCTCTGGGCAACCTGTGCCAGGACCTCCCCACCCTCCCAGGGGAGAATTTCTTCCCAATATCCCATCTAAACCTACTCTCCTTCAGTTTGAAGCTATTCCCTCTTGTCCTGTATCTCCAGGCTCTTGTAAAAAAATCACTCTCCATCTTTCTTTTATTTCCCCATTCTTTCTTGAATCCTTGTCTATGATTCTGTGTCCTCTCCCTGCCTTCACAGCTCCTTTCTCCTGCAGGAACCAGGGTGCAGGGGTGGTGGTTGGGCTTGAGAACAGGGGCTGACACTGCAGATACCATCAGTGTTCCTCAAGCCTGTTTATCATGGAGCATTTCTCTCTTATTTTTACTGGGGGACAAAATATTGCAGGAACAGGTCATTTCAGGGCAGGACAGCCTCACTCTGAGCAGCAAGAAAGACAAAACACTGTCTAAACACCACAATTCTGAACCTGCCTTCAAAAAAATCTCCTGGTTTTTTGCTTGGATGCCACAGTGCAGAAAGGCTGCTCTTCCCTGCCACAGCTGCAAGGCAAACAGTGTCACTGTGCTGGGCTGTTGGGCCTTTCCCTGCCTTCCAACATCTCTGCTCGTCTGAGCTGAGTGACTCTGGTGGGCAGCACCCCTTAAACAAAGGAGAAAGGAAAATAAAAAAGTCCTCCTTGCACTGAGTCACTTCAAAGCAAATTGAAACCTCTTCTCCACCCAAGTGGTGCCGCCTAACAGGCCTCTGGAAACCACCAAAACATTTGGTGATGGCAGAGCTTCCCCAGGAAACAGCTTTTCTGCAGCATTCAGCTCCTTGGAGCAGGAAGGAGCGAAGTCTAATGGGCAGTTAAAGGAATTAGCCCCAATTTCCCTGGTGTGCTTTACAGTGCACAGCCCTGATTTACAGAACTTAAATCTTTGGCAAATAGATTTTCCCCGTTCCTCTGACAGCACAGATCCACTTCCTTCCCACAGCTCCCCTGCCAGGACCAGCAGAAAGGAGGGAGCTGCCAACACATCGCTCTTGAAAAGCTTCTGGGAACAAGCAGGACTCTGCTCATCACCTAATTTTGGAATTTGCTGAATATAAGCAGAAATGGCTCCAAGAAGAGGAACAAACTCTTCCAACAGCCCCTGTGTAGCCCATGCTGAGGCACCACCAACACCACTCATAATTGAAGTAGGACTTCTGCTTATTATATTGAGACCTGTATTTATTGTATTTAGTTATTGGTGGCTCTCCAGAGGGAACCACACAGAAAGTCTTCACCTGGCCTAACAAATTTGATATTTTTTATATCTGTGCATGCAGACATGTTTAATTTTGGTGATTTATTTATGGGTTTGTGTCCTTACATCTCTCAGCACATTAAAATGTCATCAATTTGCACTGCCTGTTTGAAATGTCACCTCTCTTTTTAGCCTAAAATGTAGTTTGGTAATGTGAAGATATCAAATAATATTATCTCAAGATATAAGTGATGTTTATCTAAGAGGGTGACTATTATAAGCACTTGATAAGTGATGGAATTATTGAAACCAGTCCTGTCTTGATATAAGGTCGAGAATTGAAATAATCCTGTTAGCAAGGAAATAGGAAACATCTCTCTCTCAGTTCCTGTGGAAGTGCTTTAGAGATGCCCACTTTTCCCCATGGAATTGGGAGGAGCCACTCCACATTATCTGTTCTCCTTTCTGACCACATTAAAACAAACATTCAGTGGAAGGAGTTTGTTCCCCATCTCTTTCAAAAGGCTGCCACCACATGGGGGATTGGTTCTAATACAAGGCTTCATTTGTGCTTTGCAAATAAACCTTCCTGGAGCACCAGCTCAGGCTCTGGAAGGAGATGCCCCTGCAGGTCAGCCAGGAGCTGTCCGTGGAACCACACCAGGAATTCTGACATGACAACAGCTCTGTGCCACAGGGGCTGTATTTATCTTCCCCCCTCAAAATCTGCACTTACTGCAAAAGATGCATTTTATCCATTTGTGTTATAAACACTTCTGTGTGTTTTGAATTGTATCATTTAAACACACACAGGCAACTTGCTTGACCCCCTCCAGTATCAGGTAGGGTGTCACTGCATGCCCAGAGCCTGGAATTTTTCTTTTATTTCTACAGTGCCACGGGATTTTACCAACAAGGATATTCCAATCCAAGATTTTATTTGCCTCATAAATTCAAAGTTTCCTTTAACAACCGGTATGAAGCTTGTGAGAACTCCTACTCTAGAATACAGAAGACAATAAAAGTAATAAATTAAATGTGTTCAGCCCATTTTACTTTGGTCTGGCTCTACCAGCTGCCTTGAAAGCCTGACATCATTGAAATGTGGAAAAAAAGCAGAGAAAACAAGTGAAAAAGGTATTAGTCAGCCACGAGAAATTACCTGAGTGTGCACAGCTCCATCCTGAATTCCAGCAGCTTGGAAACAGAATTATAAAATACCTTGGCTGCACAATATCACGACGATGTTGCCTCATCTACACAAACATTCCCAACAGAGCAGCGGCCGCATCTCCTGGAGCCAAGAAAACTGAGGGGTAAAGAGTGAAAGGAGAAGTTATTACATTTAGGATTTTATCATTAGCAACACCAGGTTTGAAAGGATGTTGTGAACAATTGCCTGCCACATTCCCCGTCTGCAGCCTTCAGAACTGGAAAACATTCCGGGCGGTGTCGACCTCCGGGAAGCGACTGCAGCTTAAATGGGGTTTTATCTTCAGTGAGTGTTTATTTCACTCCCCATAAAGTAAAAGGCACCACAGTTTAGAAATAATGTATTCACAGCCCTGACTATTATGGGCAAGCCATTATTTTTA
Source organism: Pachyramphus minor (assembly GCA_013397135.1). Lineage (NCBI taxonomy): Eukaryota > Metazoa > Chordata > Aves > Passeriformes > Tyrannidae > Pachyramphus > Pachyramphus minor. The sequence continues at coordinate 1,396,635 of VYXB01001473.1, read as the reverse complement.
TTGCTGGCTGTGTAAAGGATATTTCATGTTTAGGTAACGCTCATGTTCCAAAATAAATAAGGAGGTGGATGCAGCAGAAAATCCTTGGTGAAAAATACACATACAAGTGTGTGCTAAGCACTGGAGGAGTACACTGTACCTGCCCACAGAAGTTTTATAACTGTGAGAATAATCCCTCATTTGCATGTGCAATTACTGCAATTGCATATGCAATTACAGCCACTGGTTTTCCAATGAGCTCAAGGAAAAGAATAAAATACCCATTTCTCTTAGCTGTAATAAAAATGTGATTTGCATACACAGAAAGAAAAACTGTGCTTTCTGGGATGTGAAATTAGACCACCTTGGGGTATATTTTGCTTTCCTTGAATGAAGTATAAGCATTTCTGTGATATTAAAAAAGGTTGGAGCTGTTTGATAGCTGGAGACTTCACAGTAATTTCTTCTCTTGGGCCACTGTAATTACTGTGCACTATTCCATTGTCATCAGAGATATTATTTTACATTTGCAATTAATAGGACATAGTCTTGGGGCCAGATTCCTTAAAGCTTGATTTTTCTCTCTAATAACTTAGATCATTAGGAATCACATTTATTTCATTTCTCAGAAATGTGCAAATAGAGTAATTCCAAATACCAATCTAGAATTCTACTTCCAGAATTACCAGCATCTGCTCTTTCTAATAACTCCACAGGTGGGAGGAAATCCCTTAATCTCCTCATCACCAATTTTGACTTGTGAAATGAGAGCATCTGAAAGCGCAGCAGAAAAAAAATATAAACGGTGCCCTGGATTTTTGGAGTGTCCAGAGCATTTCCAGGATTTTCAGATCAAATTTTCTTAGTTTAGAAATATAAAGTTATGTTTATTTTCTTCACTGCTGCCACATTAAGACAGTGATTTTGTGCTGCTCAACCAGAAGTGGAAATTTGGCCATCAGCAGAGAAGTACATCAGTGACATATTTACAAGCCCCTCACCAGATTTGTTCTCCTGATCTTCACTGAGGGTGTGCGTGGGACAAGGAGAGTGGATGGTGCAGTTCCACCCCAGCATTAGAAAACCCTTTTATTTCAGGTTAAAACCATCACCAACTGATGCTCAACAGGCCAGAGCAGGTGAAGGCAGCGTGTTCAGATGTGGCCAAACCACCTGACCCTGGACATCCATAAAGAATTTCCATCTGAGGATGTTGAAACTTCTGTCCAGGTCATGCTCCCACATCTCCAGCGCTACAGAGATGAGATTCTACCTCTAATCCCATATTAAATTCTAAATGTTAAGAAGGAAAATTAATTTACTCTGATTTGATAGATGAATATTTCACCTGGAGGAGCCAGAGGCTGTTCTCACTTGAGCAAAATAGCAAAAAAAACCCAACCCAGAACTTTCTTGGCTTTTCCCTTCCTTGGAAACAGAGGGAGAAAAGATACTGTGTAAGGTAAGAGCAGGGTGTATGTGCCATCTACATGCCAGCTAAATTCAAATTCCTGGTGGATTAGATCACCCAAGCAAGAAAATACAGGTTCTGTCTGTCACCTCTACACCTCTAGTTAAGAAAATAAGAAAGGTAGTTTAGTTTTGACAGATACTTACAGGCTTTTGCACTTTGTAGACAAATAAATGTTAATTAAAATGGCTTCAAAAGCTGACTTCTGCAAAAGCCTAGAAAAGCTTATATACTTGTTACTTCAGGTCAAGTATTAAACAAATACATCTGTCACTGAAGAATAAAAGATGAAAAAATTTAACTCACTTTAATTGTTCATTTTCAGCCTCTTTAAAAGCAACCCAGTCCCTGGCTGAGGGATCTCCTTGTCCTGGCCAGCCTGGGCAAGGACTGCACAGTGCTTTTATTTGCTATTATTTTAATCCAGTATTACCTCGAATATTTGTTGTTTCAGATGTATTTTTCTATTTCCAGTGACCACTGTGTAACAGCACACACTGACATTAAACACAGGCCATCAGCAAATGCAGAGTTGATATCAAAGCCCAGTTATTTCCAGTTCCAAACTGTTCCCCCCTTCCCTCACCCAGCAGATCCCTCCCATGAGCTCTGGTCTAGAGGCACTACTTACACAAACCATGAATTAGACCTTGGGAGAAAGTTTCCTGCTAGGGAAGGTGGTTTTCCAGTTTAAAAATAACTTTCCTTTTATTCTGAAGCCATTAAAAGTGGGGAGATGGAGCAACTTTGACTTACTGGGAGAAAACGGGAGCTCCTGGTCACCACGTCTCACAGGAGTTACAGCTGTGGAGTTCATGAGCACTTGGAGGTTGGTTTTGCACTTCAGCTGTGCTAGGGAGGTTTCAGAAGAACCTTTTCTTGATGGTGAGAGTCTCCCTGTGCCCTCTGCATGCAGTGGGGATGGTGTTTCCCACACCAGCAGTGGCTCCTGCTCCGTTGCCAGCTCTTTGTGGAGATGCTCAGTAAGGCAGGATCTTCCTTCACCTCAGGAGCAGGAAAAAGACTCAACACAAGAGATTTAATAAATATCAGTGCATCTTTTTACTTAGTCTGCCAACGGTCCTGAGGAGCAAAAATCAGTTTCTACACAAGAAAATGGGGTACAATTTCAGATATTTTTGAAAACAATCATTTCTCTTTGTGATAATCTTCATTTTTGTCCCCAGACACATTTTGTTTCATGTGTAAATACGTGTGTAACAGAACACAGGACTGATTTCAAACCTAACCAAAAAATGTTATAAATAAAGACCTTAACAGAATAAACAAATGAAGAAGGAAAAGGGCTTTAATTTGTATTTGCCAATTCTGGAAACAATTGCTGTGGGATGGATGTCTGGCTCTTCTGTCAGGGAGAGTTTGCTATTAATTTCTGAGCCTGAGAACAATTCTCCACTTAGCAAACAGCTCTGGGGTATTAAATGTGTAACAGCAGTTTTATAGTCCAACATCCAGACAAGACCAGCAGATCATTGGATGTTTTCTCAGGAGCAGACAAAAACATGGGGTAAACGCCTCCCAGTGCCAACAACCAACCATTAGAAGCATTTAATCACCTGAAATTAATGAAGACTTTAATGCACAATATTACTCTCCTTTATTTTCACATGCCCAACCCTCCTCTCCCCTTTGTCCTTCAAGTCACCAGCTGCTCTCACCCAAACATTTGAGTCCTACACCAAGTCTGTGTTTGAACCACTCAAACAAATCAGTTAATTGTGCTTTAGTTGGTTCCCCAATGTTAAGATACTTCAAAGAGAGAAGCTCTGGAAACAATTTAGAGCTCTGGGACAAAAATAAGGTGGTTCTTATTTCATTTGAAATGAGCAGCAATATAGAAAGGAGGTATTTAATTAAATAACAAGGCTTCTCTAGACTTTCGCTTTGAGCAAATTAACTGGATAAAGTTATGATTAAAACCTCTTCAAACAGATCATTTGGGCTTTCAACTGTCCACAGAGCAGTTATATGTAACTGTGGTTTCGAACAGCACAACCCTTTGATATGAAATCTACTCTCCAGTTTTACTGTTCCTCTCCTAGAACAAGTATCAGTATTTTTTCCCCTTTGAAAGTGTTAATCTTCAAGGCCCTGATTCAAAGGAGACACTTGGAGATGTGCTTAAATATATTCTTAACTAGAAGTTTGTTTCTGTTGAAATTTGCATTATTTTCTAATTTCAAAATAGATCCATGCACAGATCATCCAACCCATTGACTGAACCACAAGTCAGCCTTGGCCCCTTAAAAGAGCAGCTGAAGTCCAGTTAAACTTTAAAATGCCCTCCTTCTGGGGTGGGGGTGGCACTCACCAGCACTTTAAATTGCCATATTTTTAATTAGGGCTCTGCTGTCTCTTTCGTGAAACTTTAGAACTGGTGGGAAAGTTGTGGGGAAGGCAGAGGGTGAGGGCAGAGTGCTGAGTCAGCAGCAGAGCCTGGCAGCACAGCCAGCTGCAGCAGCACATTCCCAGGAGACACGAGCTGGCTTGGAGGGACAGGCCTGTCCAGCAGATGCCCAGTTTGCCTCCAGGGCTGTTCCCAAAGGAAAGAACCCAGCAAAGCACAGGCTTTGGTACCACCTGTCTTCTCCAGGGGAAAATGTGCTGGTGAGGAGCTGAACCTGGGGCCACACATTTCATCTGGGATATCTGCTCTGCTCCCTGAGGATGAGGAGCTGACAAAGGCAGCCTGATCCTCATCCCTAACGCTGCTCTGTGCACAGTTCCCATCACTCCAGCACAGCTTGTGTTGAAAACAAATCCAAAGTCACCCCATGCAAACTTAGACCCAGTGTGGTACAACTGGACTGACACATAAAACCAAATATTCCATAGAATCCCTGAGGTTGGAAAAGCCCTCCCAGCCCATGGATCCCCCTGTGCCCCATCCCCACCTTGTCCCCAGCCCAGAGCTCTGAGTGCCATGGCCAGGCCTTCCTTGGGCACCTCCAGGGCTGGGGACTGCAAACCTCCCTGGGCAGTCCCTGCCAAAGCCTCACCACCCTTTTGGTGAAACATTTCTACCAATGGATTCCTGCTGCATCACCCTCATTACAGCAGCCATTGATAGCAGAGGTTTAAAACCAGCACTGTTGTGTTGGAGATTCTATGCAGAATATTGTTCTAAAACACATCCTGAGAACAGTCATCCCAGAGCAGGCAGGGGAACTCACATAAGATGATTTGTGCAGAAAGGGTCCAGTGAGAAGTGACATTTATCTTTGCCTTGTCAGAGCTAAAACAAAGCACTCAGAGCATCACCCACCAGCACACTGACACTGGAACAAGTACCAGCAACGATCACTTCAAACACTGCTGCAGAGCAGGAGGCTGGGTTATTCAGTAGTGGCTTCCCACCCTTGCTGGGATCATACTCACACTCCCAATCCACCCAGAGGAACATTCCAGCTGCTGCTCTCCTGGAGCCAGGGCTGAGCCACTCCTGTCTGCTGATTCTGCAGGAAAAAGGAAGAATTATTGGATATTTGTACTGAGCTGCTGCCCACAGAGTTGAAGATAAATCAAAGTGGGAACAATGACTAGAGGAAAGAGGCCACTGGAGAATGTCCAGGATGGGCTGAGAAAGACAGGAGTTAGATGGAAGTGCAAGAGGGGAATTTTTCAGGCAGAATGCCCCCTTTCTCCCAGAGTTTATGCTGGAGGAGGTGAGCACACAACAGTAGCAGGGAAGTTGTGCTGTGCCCAGCACAGCTGATGTGGGATGTGAGGGAGCAGATCAGGGACAGCTTTTGCCCATTCCTGCTCCCCAAGCCCTTCCAGCCCTGACAGAGGCCACCACCAGCCCAGCCTCGGGAGCCAGGGAGCCTGAGGAGATTCTGCTCAGGGCTGCAGTTTGTCACAGCCCCCCGTGTCCCATGACAACTCTCCTGCCTTCTCACAACCCAGGAGATTTTTAATGGCAATCCCTCACCCCCCTCGGAGCAGCCTGGGCTGGGACTGAGGGAGAGGGAAGCACTGGCAGGGAATAAAAAGAACCTGAAATCCTCAGTCCATGAAAAGTCAGAGCCAAATGGGTGGAGGTTGGGAGGGGACACTTGGAAGCACTGCTGGATGCTTCCCCATTTCCCAGGACAGCTCCTGCTGGCTGCTGGGCCAGGGAGGTGCACGACTTCCACACCAGTGCTGGGTTACTGGCTGGGCTCAATGATCTTGGAGGTCTTTTCCAACCCTAACAATTCCATGCCTTCAGCTGACCCATTAAATCTGTTCCCATGATCATAAGACCAGCACCTCCAGCAACTCTTTTCTGTTTCTTATTTAAAATTTTTCTTCCCAGGACAAGGGGGCCTTTCCCACTCCGGTAGAAATTATTCTTGTTTGATAACTATTAAAAAGTATATGGAATCNCAGGGAATAAAAAGAACCTGAAATCCTCAGTCCATGAAAAGTCAGAGCCAAATGGGTGGAGGTTGGGAGGGGACACTTGGAAGCACTGCTGGATGCTTCCCCATTTCCCAGGACAGCTCCTGCTGGCTGCTGGGCCAGGGAGGTGCACGACTTCCACACCAGTGCTGGGTTACTGGCTGGGCTCAATGATCTTGGAGGTCTTTTCCAACCCTAACAATTCCATGCCTTCAGCTGACCCATTAAATCTGTTCCCATGATCATAAGACCAGCACCTCCAGCAACTCTTTTCTGTTTCTTATTTAAAATTTTTCTTCCCAGGACAAGGGGGCCTTTCCAACCCCAGTAGAAATTATTCTCATTTGATAATTATTAAAGAGTATATGGAATTTCAGAAACTTTCTTGCATCATCTCTACATCTGTTTTCCCATTTCACTGCTTATCACACAAAAACCAAGCTAGAACTATGTATACAAGTTTGAATGAACTCTGATTTGTTTGTGACTTTATCATATATTTGTAGTCCCTGTAAAGAAGGTGAAAAAGCAATCAAGGACTTTCAGATATTTTCTGAGTAATATGTGATGGAACAGGTTCCAGGCTACAGAACAGGGTGCCCAGAGAAGCTGTGGCTGCCCCTGGATCCCTGGAAGTGTCCAAGGCCAGATTGGACAGGGTTTGGAGCACTCTGGGCTGGTGGAAGGTGTCCCTGCCCATGGCAGGGGTGGAGCTGGATAATCTTTAAGGTCCCTTCCAACCCAAAGCACTTCATCATTCTATGACTCTATCAAAAGGAAAAATTCCAGGTCTCACCTCCTAAAACAGATGGCACATGTGCACACTCACACAGCCCACACCTACATATCTAATTCACACATTTCCTTTCTAACTTCTTATCTGAGGAGCTACAGAGCATCATTGTGGAATATCTGGTTATAAAACCCCACCAACCCAAGTTCTTTTTTTTTCCTTCCTTTTCATTTCTTGATGACAGATTACGCTGCTGCTCACGCTGTTAATAACTGCTGTGCATTTCCTGCTCTACCCCGAGGTCCATCCTGTAGATGATCCTTTACAGAAAGTGAAAATATGACAGGGGAGCACTGGGATTTTTTCCTTTAGACCCTTTGCATTAGAAATGAAATTGTGGGTTTTTTTTTCTCACTTGCAACATCAATTTTTTGAGGGAGAGAGAAAGAAACACCACATGTAAGTTAAATGTTTTCAGTAACTTAAGGAAAAGTAACTAAAGAAACTGGAAAAAAACCAAGCAAACAAACAACCAAAAAAACCACAACCAACAAACCTGGTAAATCTTGCTCAGAAACAACCTTAAAAAAATCAAGAGTTCAATATTGAATGTACAGCACAGAAGAGCTCAAATTTAAACACAAATCATGTGGAACATTTATGACTCCATGAACCAAACTCTTTGAGGATGGAACTTATTTCTGACTCAATTTCAGCAGCCCTAAATGAAGTAACATTTGGTGTTACACAAAACATTTGTGAAAAGGAATGAATTTTAAATGCTATGCATTAAAAAATTAAGTTGACCATTGCCTTTTCTTGCCCTCTGCCTTCCAAGCTCTCTTACTGAAAACCAGATTTCCATTAATAAAACAAATTTATTTCACTCTGCCTGTTGAGCAAGAAAAAAGCTTTGCAAAACTCCCAGCTGTGCCTTTGAGATATTGCTGCTTCCCTGCCCTCCCCCCTGTTCCTTGGCAACTTCTCCCTCATTAACATGCATATTTTAATAGTGTTCCTGAGGCCAGAGTGGCTCAGTGTCACAGGGCTAACTGGGGGCTTTGCAGAGCTGTCATGAGCACCTTGCAGTAGTAAACCCCAGCTGTATGTTTTCCAGCACACATTTTTGATCCTCAGGGCTCCTCTAGGTCATCACTGAGCACAAACAAACTGAGCTCAGGGCTGAGACTGATTGTCCAAAATAAAGAGCCTTGGTTAGAACTGAGGAGGCATCGTCTGAGTCTCAGGGGGCCCCTGAGAGGGAGGGACAGACCCATTTCTCACACTTCTGAGCCTGTTACCTTGCTTTGCATGTGGCAGGTACTGCTCTAATGACCCCAACCAGCTCTCCATCCACCTCAGGGCCTGACAGTGAGCTCTGTCAGAGGTGTGGATGAACAGAAAGGGGACAAAGTCAGAAGTTTCTCATAATTTCTCCTTATTTCTTCTATGCAGAACAGTGGAAACAAAACCTGATTATTTTCTCTACAACCATAAGTGGCAAAGGTGGACAGACAGTCAACCTACCTCCCTTCCTGAACTCTGTCCTCACCAGCTGTCACATAATTCTCCAGGATAATCCAAAAGAAATTATGAAAATTGCTTCTCCTACCACAACACGAGGAGAATTCCAAGCCTGTGTTGTCCCATCCACCCCGTAGTGAGAACTTCAACATGCAAAACTAAGTCATGAATGAAGAGGGAAAGGAAGAACCATCTGAGCTTACTTAGGTCAGTATTGCTTTTTTTGGCTTCCAGCAAGAGTTATTGCCAACAAACACCCACACTCTGACAGCCAAGGCCACAACAATCTGCAAGACAAAGCAAGGAGACACAGGTTGGAGTTTCCTAAAAAACTGTGATGGAAGCCCAGATGAAAACTCTGGTCCTGCCTTTGTCCAACCGTTTGTTTCTATCAGCACACACAGTGTGAGGCAAAGTCCTGTAAATCTCATTTTCCCTCTGCAGCTGAGGGGTTTGTGGCTGTTTGTCTTGGTTTGAAGACAGACCCCGAGCTGTGCTTGTTCAGCCCAACCACCTTGTGATCTCCACTGCCAAATTCACTCACTCCTGCAGGACAACCATCTCCCAGGAAACTTCCCCCCAACAGAGAGATCAGAAGCACTCCAGGTTGGTTCTGCCTGTTTATGTCAGTGCACTGCTCTTCCTTCCCTCCTTTAAACTGGCCCTTTCCCCACCACACTCTCTGTGCCTCGGCAGCGCTGCCCAGTTCAGCAGAACCCCCAGGAACTCCCCTTGGCTCTCTGGGATTTGCAACTCCACAGAACACATGCAAATGAAATTAGTGCTGGCAAAAATAATTACAGTTGCTCATGGGAGCATTAATAACTAAAGTCTGCCCTGCTTATGTTGAGGTTTAATTCTGTTGCAGGCACTAAAGGAAGAAGTTAATGCTGCGTTCACATTGCCTGTGGCAGGTAACGTGTGCCACGTGCATGCAGAGGTAATTAGTTAATTGTGCAGGGGAACAGAGATACACCCACGTGGCTTGTAGAGATACAAAGAGAATCATGGAATCATAGAAGGGGTTGGGTTGGATGGAGCCTTAAAGACCATCTAATCCCAACCCCGTTCTGTGCACAGGGACTCTTCCACTACCACAGGTTACTCAGGTTACATCTCACCAATAAACAAATAAATAAATACGTCACCAAAGAGTGATCATTAGCTGGTGGATGATCCATAATCCATAATGCTTTTTTTCTTGGATACAACCCCCCCCCCATTCATCAGTTGAAAGTGAATAGGATTGACTTATTGCTACAAGGTGTAATAACACTGTATAAACTGTCCCCTCAGGCTGTGAGGATTTAATAAAACAACAATCACCTTTTTATACAATGTTCGTGGGAACAAAGCCAGTTTAGAGTGTGCTGGGAATACCTCCCTCATTAGGGGATCACTTGCTCTGCTCTGGTCTTGTGTGAGAGACTGAAATGGCTTGAACATTGTTAAAATCACTGAAAAGGGGAAAGCTGGACAGGAGGGACACACAAAAATGCAGGAATTCATCAACAATATCAGTCAGAAGCTGGGAACCCAAATCTATAGGATACTTCCCTCCAAGCCCATTAGGATATTCCTCCTTTGGAAGAGCCTGGGGTGGGGAAGCCCTTCCCTCACATCCTTCCTTCACTGGCACCATGACATTGGGCAGGACCCCCATCCCATCCCATCCCATCCCATCCCACTCCTCACTGCAGTGCTGCCAATCCCTGTAAATACCAGTCTGAAGGTGGTCATTAACCTGCCAAAAAAAAGGGGGGGGGGGGGGGGAAGGTGTGGGGGGGTCCAAA